>JBAKBP010023256.1:0-37271 GCA_037953745.1 Lithodes maja
GTCTACGTCTCGTGTAGATAGCCCAGTTATAAAGGCTCTAAACCGCGTATCGTGTCTCCACCATACAAGACCAATTCACTTTAGTGTCCAATCTCAGAAAATATTTTTAGAGAGAATATTATTTTGGTCAATTCAATGTTAACTAGCCTAGTTTTTAGGCTGATTTTAGCTCTATTATATGTCTGCGTCTCGTGTAGATAGCCCAGTTATAGAGGCTCTAAACCGCGTATCGTGTCTCCACCATACAAGACCAATTCACTTTAGTGTCCAATCTCAGAAAATATTTTTAGAGAGAATATTATTTTGGTCAATTCAATGTTAACTAGCCTAGTTTTTAGGCTGATTTTAGCTCTATTATATGTCTACGTCTCGTGTAGATAGCCCAGTTATAGAGGCTCTAAACCGCGTATCGTGTCTCCACCATACAAGACCAATTCACTTTAGTGTCCAATCTCAGAAAATATTTTTAGAGAGAATATTATTTTGGTCAATTCAATGTTAACTAGCCTAGTTTTTAGGCTGATTTTAGCTCTATTATATGTCTACGTCTCGTGTAGATAGCCCAGTTATAGAGGCTCTAAACCGCGTATCGTGTCTCCACCATACAAGACCAATTCACTTTAGTGTCCAATCTCAGAAAATATTTTTAGAGAGAATATTATTTTGGTCAATTCAATGTTAACTAGCCTAGTTTTTAGGCTGATTTTAGCTCTATTATATGTCTACGTCTCGTGTAGATAGCCCAGTTATAGAGGCTCTAAACCGCGTTTCGTGTCTCCACCATACAAGACCAATTCACTTTAGTGTCCAATCTCAGAAAATATTTTTAGAGAGAATATTATTTTGGTCAATTCAATGTTAACTAGCCTAGTTTTTAGGCTGATTTTAGCTCTATTATATGTCTACGTCTCGTGTAGATAGCCCAGTTATAGAGGCTCTAAACCCCGCTTCGTGTCTCCACCATACAAGACCAATTCACTTTAGTGTCCAATCTCAGAAAATATTTTTAGAGAGAATATTATTTTGGTCAATTCAATGTTAACTAGCCTAGTTTTTAGGCTGATTTTAGCTCTATTATATGTCTACGTCTCGTGTAGATAGCCCAGTTATAGAGGCTCTAAACCGCGTTTCGTGTCTCCACTATACAAGACCAATTCACTTTAGTGTCCAATCTCAGAAAATATTTTTAGAGAGAATATTATTTTGGTCAATTCAATGTTAACTAGCCTAGTTTTTAGGCTGATTTTAGCTCTATTATATGTCTACGTCTCGTGTAGATAGCCCAGTTATAGAGGCTCTAAACCGCGTTTCGTGTCTCCACCATACAAGACCAATTCACTTTAGTGTCCAATCTCAGAAAATATTTTTAGAGAGAATATTATTTTGGTCAATTCAATGTTAACTAGCCTAGTTTTTAGGCTGATTTTAGCTCTATTATATGTCTACGTCTCGTGTAGATAGCCCAGTTATAGAGGCTCTAAACCGCGTTTCGTGTCTCCACTATACAAGACCAATTCACTTTTGTGTCCAATCTCAGAAAATATTTTTAGAGAGAATATTATTTTGGTCAATTCAATGTTAACTAGCCTAGTTTTTAGGCTGATTTTAGCTCTATTATATGTCTACGTCTCGTGTAGATAGCCCAGTTATAGAGGCTCTAAACCGCGTTTCGTGTCTCCACCATACAAGACCAATTCACTTTAGTGTCCAATCTCAGAAAATATTTTTAGAGAGAATATTATTTTGGTCAATTCAATGTTAACTAGCCTAGTTTTTAGGCTGATTTTAGCTCTATTATATGTCTACGTCTCGTGTAGATAGCCCAGTTATAGAGGCTCTAAACCGCGTTTCGTGTCTCCACCATACAAGACCAATTCACTTTAGTGTCCAATCTCAGAAAATATTTTTAGAGAGAATATTATTTTGGTCAATTCAATGTTAACTAGCCTAGTTTTTAGGCTGATTTTAGCTCTATTATATGTCTACGTCTCGTGTAGATAGCCCAGTTATAGAGGCTCTAAACCCGCTTCGTGTCCCCACCATACAAGACCAATTCACTTTAGTGTCCAATCTCAGAAAATATTTTTAGAGAGAATATTATTTTGGTCAATTCAATGTTAACTAGCCTAGTTTTTAGGCTGATTTTAGCTCTATTATATGTCTACGTCTCGTGTAGATAGCCCAGTTATAGAGGCTCTAAACCGCGTTTCGTGTCTCCACTATACAAGACCAATTCACTTTAGTGTCCAATCTCAGAAAATATTTTTAGAGAGAATATTATTTTGGTCAATTCAATGTTAACTAGCCTAATTTTTAGGCTGATTTTAGCTCTATTATATGTCTACGTCTCGTGTAGATAGCCCAGTTATAGAGGCTCTAAACCGCGTTTCGTGTCTCCACCATACAAGACCAATTCACTTTAGTGTCCAATCTCAGAAAATATTTTTTAGAGAGAATATTATTTTGGTCAATTCAATGTTAACTAGCCTAGTTTTTAGGCTGATTATAGCTCTATTATATGTCTACGTCTCGTGTAGATAGCCCAGTTATAGAGGCTCTAAACCGCGTTTCGTGTCTCCACTATACAAGACCAATTCACTTTAGTGTCCAATCTCAGAAAATATTTTTAGAGAGAATATTATTTTGGTCAATTCAATGTTAACTAGCCTAGTTTTTAGGCTGATTTTAGCTCTATTATATGTCTACGTCTCGTGTAGATAGCCCAGTTATAGAGGCTCTAAACCGCGTTTCGTGTCTCCACCATACAAGACCAATTCACTTTAGTGTCCAATCTCAGAAAATATTTTTAGAGAGAATATTATTTTGGTCAATTCAATGTTAACTAGCCTAGTTTTTAGGCTGATTTTAGCTCTATTATATGTCTACGTCTCGTGTAGATAGCCCAGTTATAAAGGCTCTAAACCGGGTATCGTGTCTCCACCATACAAGACCAATTCACTTTAGTGTCCAATCTCAGAAAATATTTTTAGAGAGAATATTATTTTGGTCAATTAAATGTTAACTAGCCTAGTTTTTAGGCTGATTTTAGCTCTATTATATGTCTGCGTCTCGTGTAGATAGCCCAGTTATAGAGGCTCTAAACCGCGTATCGTGTCTCCACCAAACAAGACCAATTCACTTTAGTGTCCAATCTCAGAAAATATTTTTAGAGAGAATATTATTTTGGTCAATTCAATGTTAACTAGCCTAGTTTTTAGGCTGATTTTAGCTCTATTATATGTCTACGTCTCGTGTAGATAGCCCAGTTATAGAGGCTCTAAACCCCGCTTCGTGTCTCCACCATACAAGACCAATTCACTTTAGTGTCCAATCTCAGAAAATATTTTTAGAGAGAATATTATTTTGGTCAATTCAATGTTAACTAGCCTAGTTTTTAGGCTGATTTTAGCTCTATTATATGTCTACGTCTCGTGTAGATAGCCCAGTTATAGAGGCTCTAAACCGCGTATCGTGTCTCCACCATACAAGACCAATTCACTTTAGTGTCCAATCTCAGAAAATATTTTTAGAGAGAATATTATTTTGGTCAATTCAATGTTAACTAGCCTAGTTTTTAGGCTGATTTTAGCTCTATTATATGTCTACATCTCGTGTAGATAGCCCAGTTATAGAGGCTCTAAACCGCGTTTCGTGTCTCCACTATACAAGACCAATTCACTTTAGTGTCCAATCTCAGAAAATATTTTAGAGAGAATATTATTTTGGTCAATTCAATGTTAACTAGCCTAGTTTTTAGGCTGATTTTAGCTCTATTATATGTCTACGTCTCGTGTAGATAGCCCAGTTATAGAGGCTCTAAACCCCGCTTCGTGTCTCCACCATACAAGACCAATTCACTTTAGTGTCCAATCTCAGAAAATATTTTTAGAGAGAATATTATTTTGGTCAATTCAATGTTAACTAGCCTAGTTTTTAAGGCTGATTTTAGCTCTATTATATGTCTACGTCTCGTGTAGATAGCCCAGTTATAGAGGCTCTAAACCGCGTTTCGTGTCTCCACTATACAAGACCAATTCACTTTAGTGTCCAATCTCAGAAAATATTTTTAGAGAGAATATTATTTTGGTCAATTCAATGTTAACTAGCCTAGTTTTTAGGCTGATTTTAGCTCTATTATATGTCTACGTCTCGTGTAGATAGCCCAGTTATAGAGGCTCTAAACCGCGTTTCGTGTCTCCACCATACAAGACCAATTCACTTTAGTGTCCAATCTCAGAAAATATTTTTAGAGAGAATATTATTTTGGTCAATTCAATGTTAACTAGCCTAGTTTTTAGGCTGATTTTAGCTCTATTATATGTCTACGTCTCGTGTAGATAGCCCAGTTATAGAGGCTCTAAACCGCGTTTCGTGTCTCCACTATACAAGACCAATTCACTTTTGTGTCCAATCTCAGAAAATATTTTTAGAGAGAATATTATTTTGGTCAATTCAATGTTAACTAGCCTAGTTTTTAGGCTGATTTTAGCTCTATTATATGTCTACGTCTCGTGTAGATAGCCCAGTTATAGAGGCTCTAAACCGCGTTTCGTGTCTCCACCATACAAGACCAATTCACTTTAGTGTCCAATCTCAGAAAATATTTTTAGAGAGAATATTATTTTGGTCAATTCAATGTTAACTAGCCTAGTTTTTAGGCTGATTTTAGCTCTATTATATGTCTACGTCTCGTGTAGATAGCCCAGTTATAGAGGCTCTAAACCGCGTTTCGTGTCTCCACCATACAAGACCAATTCACTTTAGTGTCCAATCTCAGAAAATATTTTTAGAGAGAATATTATTTTGGTCAATTCAATGTTAACTAGCCTAGTTTTTAGGCTGATTTTAGCTCTATTATATGTCTACGTCTCGTGTAGATAGCCCAGTTATAGAGGCTCTAAACCCGCTTCGTGTCTCCACCATACAAGACCAATTCACTTTAGTGTCCAATCTCAGAAAATATTTTTAGAGAGAATATTATTTTGGTCAATTCAATGTTAACTAGCCTAGTTTTTAGGCTGATTTTAGCTCTATTATATGTCTACGTCTCGTGTAGATAGCCCAGTTATAGAGGCTCTAAACCGCGTTTCGTGTCTCCACTATACAAGACCAATTCACTTTAGTGTCCAATCTCAGAAAATATTTTTAGAGATAATATTATTTTGGTCAATTCAATGTTAACTAGCCTAATTTTTAGGCTGATTTTAGCTCTATTATATGTCTACGTCTCGTGTAGATAGCCCAGTTATAGAGGCTCTAAACCGCGTTTCGTGTCTCCACCATACAAGACCAATTCACTTTAGTGTCCAATCTCAGAAAATATTTTTAGAGAGAATATTATTTTGGTCAATTCAATGTTAACTAGCCTAGTTTTTAGGCTGATTATAGCTCTATTATATGTCTACGTCTCGTGTAGATAGCCCAGTTATAGAGGCTCTAAACCGCGTTTCGTGTCTCCACTATACAAGACCAATTCACTTTAGTGTCCAATCTCAGAAAATATTTTTAGAGAGAATATTATTTTGGTCAATTCAATGTTAACTAGCCTAGTTTTTAGGCTGATTTTAGCTCTATTATATGTCTACGTCTCGTGTAGATAGCCCAGTTATAGAGGCTCTAAACCGCGTTTCGTGTCTCCACCATACAAGACCAATTCACTTTAGTGTCCAATCTCAGAAAATATTTTTAGAGAGAATATTATTTTGGTCAATTCAATGTTAACTAGCCTAGTTTTTAGGCTGATTTTAGCTCTATTATATGTCTACGTCTCGTGTAGATAGCCCAGTTATAGAGGCTCTAAACCGCGTTTAGTGTCTCCACCATACAAGACCAATTCACTTTAGTGTCCAATCTCAGAAAATATTTTTAGAGAGAATATTATTTTGGTCAATTCAATGTTAACTAGCCTAGTTTTTAGGCTGATTTTAGCCCTATTATATGTCTACGTCTCGTGTAGATAGCCCAGTTATAGAGGCTCTAAACCCGCGCTTCGTGTCTCCACCATACAAGACCAATTCACTTTAGTGTCCAATCTCAGAAAATATTTTTAGAGAGAATATTATTTTGGTCAATTCAATGTTAACTAGCCTAGTTTTTAGGCTGATTTTAGCTCTATTATATGTCTACGTCTCGTGTAGATAGCCCAGTTATAGAGGGTCTAAACCGCGTTTCGTGTCTCCACTATACAAGACCAATTCACTTTAGTGTCCAATCTCAGAAAATATTTTTAGAGAGAATATTATTTTGGTCAATTCAATGTTAACTAGCCTAGTTTTTAGGCTGATTTTAGCTCTATTATATGTCTACGTCTCGTGTAGATAGCCCAGTTATAGAGGCTCTAAACCGCGTTTAGTGTCTCCACTATACAAGACCAATTCACTTTAGTGTCCAATCTCAGAAAATATTTTTAGAGAGAATATTATTTTGGTCAATTCAATGTTAACTAGCCTAGTTTTTAGGCTGATTTTAGCTCTATTATATGTCTACGTCTCGTGTAGATAGCCCAGTTATAGAGGCTCTAAACCCCGCTTCGTGTCTCCACCATACAAGACCAATTCACTTTAGTGTCCAATCTCAGAAAATATTTTTAGAGAGAATATTATTTTGGTCAATTCAATGTTAACTAGCCTAGTTTTTAGGCTGATTTTAGCTCTATTATATGTCTACGTCTCGTGTAGATAGCCCAGTTATAGAGGCTCTAAACCGCGTTTCGTGTCTCCACTATACAAGACCAATTCACTTTAGTGTCCAATCTCAGAAAATATTTTTAGAGAGAATATTATTTTGGTCAATTCAATGTTAACTAGCCTAGTTTTTAGGCTGATTTTAGCTCTATTATATGTCTACGTCTCGTGTAGATAGCCCAGTTATAGAGGCTCTAAACCGCGTTTCGTGTCTCCACCATACAAGACCAATTCACTTTAGTGTCCAATCTCAGAAAATATTTTTAGAGATAATATTATTTTGGTCAATTCAATGTTAACTAGCCTAGTTTTTAGGCTGATTTTAGCTCTATTATATGTCTACGTCTCGTGTAGATAGCCCAGTTATAGAGGCTCTAAACCGCGTTTCGTGTCTCCACTATACAAGACCAATTCACTTTAGTGTCCAATCTCAGAAAATATTTTTAGAGAGAATATTATTTTGGTCAATTCAATGTTAACTAGCCTAGTTTTTAGGCTGATTTTAGCTCTATTATATGTCTACGTCTCGTGTAGATAGCCCAGTTATAGAGGCTCTAAACCCCGCTTCGTGTCTCCACCATACAAGACCAATTCACTTTAGTGTCCAATCTCAGAAAATATTTTTAGAGAGAATATTATTTTGGCCAATTCAATGTTAACTAGCCTAGTTTTTAGGCTGATTTTAGCTCTATTATATGTCTACGTCTCGTGTAGATAGCCCAGTTATAGATGCTCTAAACCCTGCTTCGTGTCTCCACCATACAAGACCAATTCACTTTAGTGTCCAATCTCAGAAAATATATTTAGAGAGAATATTATTTTGGTCAATTCAATGTTAACTAGCCTAGTTTTTAGGCTGATTTTAGCTCTATTATATGTCTACGTCTCGTGTAGATAGCCCAGTTATAGAGGCTCTAAACCGCGTATCGTGTCTCCACCATACAAGACCAATTCACTTTAGTGTCCAATCTCAGAAAATATTTTTAGAGAGAATATTATTTTGGTCAATTCAATGTTAACTAGCCTAGTTTTTAGGCTGATTTTAGCTCTATTATATGTCTACGTCTCGTGTAGATAGCCCAGTTATAAAGGCTCTAAACCGGGTATCGTGTCTCCACCATACAAGACCAATTCACTTTAGTGTCCAATCTCAGAAAATATTTTTAGAGAGAATATTATTTTGGTCAATTCAATGTTAACTAGCCTAGTTTTTAGGCTGATTTTAGCTCTATTATATGTCTGCGTCTCGTGTAGATAGCCCAGTTATAGAGGCTCTAAACCGCGTATCGTGTCTCCACCATACAAGACCAATTCACTTTAGTGTCCAATCTCAGAAAATATTTTTAGAGAGAATATTATTTTGGTCAATTCAATGTTAACTAGCCTAGTTTTTAGGCTGATTTTAGCTCTATTATATGTCTACGTCTCGTGTAGATAGCCCAGTTATAGAGGCTCTAAACCGCGTATCGTGTCTCCACCATACAAGACCAATTCACTTTAGTGTCCAATCTCAGAAAATATTTTTAGAGAGAATATTATTTTGGTCAATTCAATGTTAACTAGCCTAGTTTTTAGGCTGATTTTAGCTCTATTATATGTCTACGTCTCGTGTAGATAGCCCAGTTATAGAGGCTCTAAACCGCGTATCGTGTCTCCACCATACAAGACCAATTCACTTTAGTGTCCAATCTCAGAAAATATTTTTAGAGAGAATATTATTTTGGTCAATTCAATGTTAACTAGCCTAGTTTTTAGGCTGATTTTAGCTCTATTATATGTCTACGTCTCGTGTAGATAGCCCAGTTATAAAGGCTCTAAACCGGGTATCGTGTCTCCACCATACAAGACCAATTCACTTTAGTGTCCAATCTCAGAAAATATTTTTAGAGAGAATATTATTTTGGTCAATTCAATGTTAACTAGCCTAGTTTTTAGGCTGATTTTAGCTCTATTATATGTCTGCGTCTCGTGTAGATAGCCCAGTTATAGAGGCTCTAAACCGCGTATCGTGTCTCCACCATACAAGACCAATTCACTTTAGTGTCCAATCTCAGAAAATATTTTTAGAGAGAATATTATTTTGGTCAATTCAATGTTAACTAGCCTAGTTTTTAGGCTGATTTTAGCTCTATTATATGTCTACGTCTCGTGTAGATAGCCCAGTTATAGAGGCTCTAAACCGTGTATCGTGTCTCCACCATACAAGACCAATTCACTTTAGTGTCCAATCTCAGAAAATATTTTTAGAGAGAATATTATTTTGGTCAATTCAATGTTAACTAGCCTAGTTTTTAGGCTGATTTTAGCTCTATTATATGTCTACGTCTCGTGTAGATAGCCCAGTTGTTATAGAGGCTCTAAATCCCGTTTTATGTCTCCACCATACAAGACCAATTCACTTTAGTGTCCAATCTCAGAAAATAGTTTTCCAGAAAATATTATTTTGTCAATTCAATGTTAATTAGCCTAGTTTTTAGGGTGATTTTAGCTCTATTATATGTCTACGTCTCATGTATTAAGATAACCCAGTTATAGAGGCTCTAAATCCCGTTTTATGTCTCCACCATACAAGACCAATTCACTTTAGTGTCCAATCTCAGAAAATAGTTTTCCAGAAAATATTATTTTGTCAATTCAATGTTAATTAGCCTAGTTTTTAGGGTGATTTTAGCTCTATTATATGTCTACCTCTCGTGTAGATAACCCAGTTATAGAGGCTCTAAATCCCGTTTTATGTCTCCACCATACAAGACCAATTCACTTTAGTGTCCAATCTCAGAAAATAGTTTTCCAGAAAATATTATTTTGTCAATTCAATGTTAATTAGCCTAGTTTTTAGGGTGATTTTAGCTCTATTATATGTCTACGTCTCATGTATTAAGATAACCCAGTTATAGAGGCTCTAAATCCCGTTTTTATGTCTCCACCATACAAGACCAATTCACTTTAGTGTCCAATCTCAGAAAATAGTTTTCCAGAAAATATTATTTTGTCAATTCAATGTTAATTAGCCTAGTTTTTAGGGTGATTTTAGCTCTATTATATGTCTACCTCTCATGTAGATAGCCCAGTTATAGAGGCTCTAAATCCCGTTTTATGTCTCCACCATACAAGACCAATTCACTTTAGTGTCCAATCTCAGAAAATAGTTTTCCAGAAAATATTATTTTGTCAATTCAATGTTAATTAGCCTAGTTTTTAGGGTGATTTTAGCTCTATTATATGTCTACGTCTCATGTATTAAGATAACCCAGTTATAGAGGCTCTAAATCCCGTTTTATGTCTCCACCATACAAGACCAATTCACTTTAGTGTCCAATCTCAGAAAATAGTTTTCCAGAAAATATTATTTTGTCAATTCAATGTTAATTAGCCTAGTTTTTAGGGTGATTTTAGCTCTATTATATGTCTACCTCTCATGTTAGATAACCCAGTTATAGAGGCTCTAAATCCCGTTTTATGTCTCCACCATACAAGACCAATTCACTTTAGTGTCCAATCTCAGAAAATAGTTTTCCAGAAAATATTATTTTGTCAATTCAATGTTAATTAGCCTAGTTTTTAGGGTGATTTTAGCTCTATTATATGTCTACCTCTCGTGTATTAAGATAACCCAGTTATAGAGGCTCTAAATCCCGTTTTATGTCTCCACCATACAAGACCAATTCACTTTAGTGTCCAATCTCAGAAAATAGTTTTCCAGAAAATATTATTTTGTCAATTCAATGTTAATTAGCCTAGTTTTTAGGGTGATTTTAGCTCTATTATATGTCTAGGGTGATTTTAGCTCTATTATATGTCTACGTCTCATGTATTAAGATAACCCAGTTATAGAGGCTCTAAATCCCGTTTTTATGTCTCCACCATACAAGACCAATTCACTTTAGTGTCCAATCTCAGAAAATAGTTTTCCAGAAAATATTATTTTGTCAATTCAATGTTAATTAGCCTAGTTTTTAGGGTGATTTTAGCTCTATTATATGTCTACGTCTCATGTATTAAGATAACCCAGTTATAGAGGCTCTAAATCCCGTTTTATGTCTCCACCATACAAGACCAATTCACTTTAGTGTCCAATCTCAGAAAATAGTTTTCCAGAAAATATTATTTTGTCAATTCAATGTTAATTAGCCTAGTTTTTAGGGTGATTTTAGCTCTATTATATGTCTACGTCTCATGTATTAAGATAACCCAGTTATAGAGGCTCTAAATCCCATTTTTATGTCTCCACCATACAAGACCAATTCACTTTAGTGTCCAATCTCAGAAAATAGTTTTCCAGAAAATATTATTTTGTCAATTCAATGTTAATTAGCCTAGTTTTTAGGGTGATTTTAGCTCTATTATATGTCTACCTCTCATGTAGATAGCCCAGTTATAGAGGCTCTAAATCCCGTTTTATGTCTCCACCATACAAGACCAATTCACTTTAGTGTCCAATCTCAGAAAATAGTTTTCCAGAAAATATTATTTTGTCAATTCAATGTTAATTAGCCTAGTTTTTAGGGTGATTTTAGCTCTATTATATGTCTACGTCTCATGTATTAAGATAACCCAGTTATAGAGGCTCTAAATCCCGTTTTATGTCTCCACCATACAAGACCAATTCACTTTAGTGTCCAATCTCGGAAAATAGTTTTCCAGAAAATATTATTTTGTCAATTCAATGTTAATTAGCCTAGTTTTTAGGGTGATTTTAGCTCTATTATATGTCTACCTCTCGTGTAGATAACCCAGTTATAGAGGCTCTAAATCCCGTTTTATGTCTCCACCATACAAGACCAATTCACTTTAGTGTCCAATCTCAGAAAATAGTTTTCCAGAAAATATTATTTTGTCAATTCAATGTTAATTAGCCTAGTTTTTAGGGTGATTTTAGCTCTATTATATGTCTACCTCTCGTGTATTAAGATAACCCAGTTATAGAGGCTCTAAATCCCGTTTTATGTCTCCACCATACAAGACCAATTCACTTTAGTGTCCAATCTCAGAAAATCGTTTTCCAGAAAATATTATTTTGTCAATTCAATGTTAATTAGCCTAGTTTTTAGGGTGATTTTAGCTCTATTATAATTATGTCTAGGGTGATTTTAGCTCTATTATATGTCTACGTCTCATGTATTAAGATAACCCAGTTATAGAGGCTCTAAATCCCGTTTTTATGTCTCCACCATACAAGACCAATTCACTTTAGTGTCCAATCTCAGAAAATAGTTTTCCAGAAAATATTATTTTGTCAATTCAATGTTAATTAGCCTAGTTTTTAGGGTGATTTTAGCTCTATTATATGTCTACGTCTCATGTATTAAGATAACCCAGTTATAGAGGCTCTAAATCCCGTTTTTATGTCTCCACCATACAAGACCAATTCACTTTAGTGTCCAATCTCAGAAAATAGTTTTCCAGAAAATATTATTTTGTCAATTCAATTTTAATTAGCCTAGTTTTTAGGGTGATTTTAGCTCTATTATATGTCTACCTCTCATGTAGATAGCCCAGTTATAGAGGCTCTAAATCCCGTTTTATGTCTCCACCATACAAGACCAATTCACTTTAGTGTCCAATCTCAGAAAATAGTTTTCCAGAAAATATTATTTTGTCAATTCAATGTTAATTAGCCTAGTTTTTAGGGTGATTTTAGCTCTATTATATGTCTACGTCTCATGTATTAAGATAACCCAGTTATAGAGGCTCTAAATCCCGTTTTTATGTCTCCACCATACAAGACCAATTCACTTTAGTGTCCAATCTCAGAAAATAGTTTTCCAGAAAATATTATTTTGTCAATTCAATGTTAATTAGCCTAGTTTTTAGGGTGATTTTAGCTCTATTATATGTCTAGGGTGATTTTAGCTCTATTATATGTCTACGTGTCATGTATTAAGATAACCCAGTTATAGAGGCTCTAAATCCCGTTTTTATGTCTCCACCATACAAGACCAATTCACTTTAGTGTCCAATCTCAGAAAATAGATTTCCAGAAAATATTATTTTGTCAATTCAATGTTAATTAGCCTAGTTTTTAGGGTGATTTTAGCTCTATTATATGTCTACGTCTCATGTATTAAGATAACCCAGTTATAGAGGCTCTAAATCCCGTTTTTATGTCTCCACCATACAAGACCAATTCACTTTAGTGTCCAATCTCAGAAAATAGTTTTCCAGAAAATATTATTTTGTCAATTCAATGTTAATTAGCCTAGTTTTTAGGGTGATTTTAGCTCTATTATATGTCTACGTCTCATGTATTAAGATAACCCAGTTATAGAGGCTCTAAATCCCGTTTTTATGTCTCCACCATACAAGACCAATTCACTTTAGTGTCCAATCTCAGAAAATAGTTTTCCAGAAAATATTATTTTGTCAATTCAATGTTAATTAGCCTAGTTTTTAGGGTGATTTTAGCTCTATTATATGTCTACGTCTCATGTATTAAGATAACCCAGTTATAGAGGCTCTAAATCCCATTTTTATGTCTCCACCATACAAGACCAATTCACTTTAGTGTCCAATCTCAGAAAATAGTTTTCCAGAAAATATTATTTTGTCAATTCAATGTTAATTAGCCTAGTTTTTAGGGTGATTTTAGCTCTATTATATGTCTACCTCTCATGTAGATAGCCCAGTTATAGAGGCTCTAAATCCCGTTTTATGTCTCCACCATACAAGACCAATTCACTTTAGTGTCCAATCTCAGAAAATAGTTTTCCAGAAAATATTATTTTGTCAATTCAATGTTAATTAGCCTAGTTTTTAGGGTGATTTTAGCTCTATTATATGTCTACGTCTCATGTATTAAGATAACCCAGTTATAGAGGCTCTAAATCCCGTTTTATGTCTCCACCATACAAGACCAATTCACTTTAGTGTCCAATCTCGGAAAATAGTTTTCCAGAAAATATTATTTTGTCAATTCAATGTTAATTAGCCTAGTTTTTAGGGTGATTTTAGCTCTATTATATGTCTACCTCTCGTGTAGATAACCCAGTTATAGAGGCTCTAAATCCCGTTTTATGTCTCCACCATACAAGACCAATTCACTTTAGTGTCCAATCTCAGAAAATAGTTTTCCAGAAAATATTATTTTGTCAATTCAATGTTAATTAGCCTAGTTTTTAGGGTGATTTTAGCTCTATTATATGTCTACCTCTCGTGTATTAAGATAACCCAGTTATAGAGGCTCTAAATCCCGTTTTATGTCTCCACCATACAAGACCAATTCACTTTAGTGTCCAATCTCAGAAAATCGTTTTCCAGAAAATATTATTTTGTCAATTCAATGTTAATTAGCCTAGTTTTTAGGGTGATTTTAGCTCTATTATAATTATGTCTAGGGTGATTTTAGCTCTATTATATGTCTACGTCTCATGTATTAAGATAACCCAGTTATAGAGGCTCTAAATCCCGTTTTTATGTCTCCACCATACAAGACCAATTCACTTTAGTGTCCAATCTCAGAAAATAGTTTTCCAGAAAATATTATTTTGTCAATTCAATGTTAATTAGCCTAGTTTTTAGGGTGATTTTAGCTCTATTATATGTCTACGTCTCATGTATTAAGATAACCCAGTTATAGAGGCTCTAAATCCCGTTTTTATGTCTCCACCATACAAGACCAATTCACTTTAGTGTCCAATCTCAGAAAATAGTTTTCCAGAAAATATTATTTTGTCAATTCAATTTTAATTAGCCTAGTTTTTAGGGTGATTTTAGCTCTATTATATGTCTACCTCTCATGTAGATAGCCCAGTTATAGAGGCTCTAAATCCCGTTTTATGTCTCCACCATACAAGACCAATTCACTTTAGTGTCCAATCTCAGAAAATAGTTTTCCAGAAAATATTATTTTGTCAATTCAATGTTAATTAGCCTAGTTTTTAGGGTGATTTTAGCTCTATTATATGTCTACGTCTCATGTATTAAGATAACCCAGTTATAGAGGCTCTAAATCCCGTTTTTATGTCTCCACCATACAAGACCAATTCACTTTAGTGTCCAATCTCAGAAAATAGTTTTCCAGAAAATATTATTTTGTCAATTCAATGTTAATTAGCCTAGTTTTTAGGGTGATTTTAGCTCTATTATATGTCTAGGGTGATTTTAGCTCTATTATATGTCTACGTGTCATGTATTAAGATAACCCAGTTATAGAGGCTCTAAATCCCGTTTTTATGTCTCCACCATACAAGACCAATTCACTTTAGTGTCCAATCTCAGAAAATAGATTTCCAGAAAATATTATTTTGTCAATTCAATGTTAATTAGCCTAGTTTTTAGGGTGATTTTAGCTCTATTATATGTCTACGTCTCATGTATTAAGATAACCCAGTTATAGAGGCTCTAAATCCCGTTTTTATGTCTCCACCATACAAGACCAATTCACTTTAGTGTCCAATCTCAGAAAATAGTTTTCCAGAAAATATTATTTTGTCAATTCAATGTTAATTAGCCTAGTTTTTAGGGTGATTTTAGCTCTATTATATGTCTACGTCTCATGTATTAAGATAACCCAGTTATAGAGGCTCTAAATCCCGTTTTTATGTCTCCACCATACAAGACCAATTCACTTTAGTGTCCAATCTCAGAAAATAGTTTTCCAGAAAATATTATTTTGTCAATTCAATGTTAATTAGCCTAGTTTTTAGGGTGATTTTAGCTCTATTATATGTCTACCTCTCGTGTAGATAACCCAGTTATAGAGGCTCTAAATCCCGTTTTATGTCTCCACCATACAAGACCAATTCACTTTAGTGTCCAATCTCAGAAAATAGTTTTCCAGAAAATATTATTTTGTCAATTCAATGATAATTAGCCTAGTTTTTAGGGTGATTTTAGCTCTATTATATGTCTACCTCTCGTCTATTAAGATAACCCAGTTATAGAGGCTCTAAATCCCGTTTTATGTCTCCACCATACAAGACCAATTCACTTTAGTGTCCAATCTCAGAAAATAGTTTTCCAGAAAATATTATTTTGTCAATTCAATGTTAATTAGCCTAGTTTTTAGGGTGATTTTAGCTCTATTATATGTCTACGTCTCGTGTAGATAACCCAGTTATAGAGGCTCTAAATCCCGTTTTATGTCTCCACCATACAAGACCAATTCACTTTAGTGTCCAATGTCAGAAAAAAGTTTTCCAGAAAATATTATTTTGTCAATTCAATGTTAATTAGCCTAGTTTTTAGGGTGATTTTAGCTCTATTATATGTCTACCTCTCGTATAGATAGCCCAGTTATAGAGGCTCTAAATCCCGTTTTATGTCTCCACCATACAAGACCAATTCACTTTAGTGTCCAATCTCAGAAAATAGTTTTCCAGAAAATATTATTTTGTCAATTCAATGTTAATTAGCCTAGTTTTTAGGGTGATTTTAGCTCTATTATATGTCTACGTCTCATGTATTAAGATAACCCAGTTATAGGGCTCTAAATCCCGTTTTATGTCTCCACCATACAAGACCAATTCACTTTAGTGTCCAATCTCAGAAAATAGTTTTTGAGAAAATATTATTTTGTCAATTCAATGTTAATTAGCCTAGTTTTTAGGGTGATTTTAGCTCTATTATATGTCTACGTCACATGCATTAAGATAACCCAGTTATAGAGGCTCTAAATCCCGTTTTTATGTCTCCACCATACAAGACCAATTCACTTTAGTGTCCAATCTCAGAAAATAGTTTTTGAGAAAATATTATTTTGTCAATTCAATGTTAATTAGCCTAGTTTTTAGGGTGATTTTAGCTCTATTATATGTCTACGTCTCATGTATTAAGATAACCCAGTTATAGAGGCTCTAAATCCCGTTTTATGTCTCCACCATACAAGACCAATTCACTTTAGTGTCCAATCTCAGAAAATAGTTTTCCAGAAAATATTATTTTGTCAATTCAATGTTAATTAGCCTAGTTTTTAGGGTGATTTTAGCTCTATTATATGTCTACGTCTCATGTATTAAGATAACCCAGTTATAGAGGCTCTAAATCCCGTTTTTATGTCTCCACCATACAAGACCAATTCACTTTAGTGTCCAATCTCAGAAAATAGTTTTCCAGAAAATATTATTTTGTCAATTCAATGTTAATTAGCCTAGTTTTTAGGGTGATTTTAGCTCTATTATATGTCTACCTCTCGTGTAGATAACCCAGTTATAGAGGCTCTAAATCCCGTTTTATGTCTCCACCATACAAGACCAATTCACTTTAGTGTCCAATCTCAGAAAATAGTTTTCCAGAAAATATTATTTTGTCAATTCAATGTTAATTAGCCTAGTTTTTAGGGTGATTTTAGCTCTATTATATGTCTACGTCTCATGTATTAAGATAACCCAGTTATAGAGGCTCTAAATCCCGTTTTTATGTCTCCACCATACAAGACCAATTCACTTTAGTGTCCAATCTCAGAAAATAGTTTTCCAGAAAATATTATTTTGTCAATTCAATGTTAATTTGCCTAGTTGTTAGGGTGATTTTAGCTCTATTATATGTCTACCTCTCGTGTAGATAACCCAGTTATAGAGGCTCTAAATCCCGTTTTATGTCTCCACCATACAAGACCAATTCACTTTAGTGTCCAATCTCAGAAAATAGTTTTCCAGAAAATATTATTTTGTCAATTCAATGATAATTAGCCTAGTTTTTAGGGTGATTTTAGCTCTATTATATGTCTACCTCTCGTGTATTAAGATAACCCAGTTATAGAGGCTCTAAATCCCGTTTTATGTCTCCACCATACAAGACCAATTCACTTTAGTGTCCAATCTCAGAAAATAGTTTTCCAGAAAATATTATTTTGTCAATTCAATGTTAATTAGCCTAGTTTTTAGGGTGATTTTAGCTCTATTATATGTCTACGTCTCGTGTAGATAACCCAGTTATAGAGGCTCTAAATCCCGTTTTATGTCTCCACCATACAAGACCAATTCACTTTAGTGTCCAATGTCAGAAAAAAGTTTTCCAGAAAATATTATTTTGTCAATTCAATGTTAATTAGCCTAGTTTTTAGGGTGATTTTAGCTCTATTATATGTCTACCTCTCGTATAGATAGCCCAGTTATAGAGGCTCTAAATCCCGTTTTATGTCTCCACCATACAAGACCAATTCACTTTAGTGTCCAATCTCAGAAAATAGTTTTCCAGAAAATATTATTTTGTCAATTCAATGTTAATTAGCCTAGTTTTTAGGGTGATTTTAGCTCTATTATATGTCTACGTCTCATGTATTAAGATAACCCAGTTATAGAGGCTCTAAATCCCGTTTTATGTCTCCACCATACAAGACCAATTCACTTTAGTGTCCAATCTCAGAAAATAGTTTTCCAGAAAATATTATTTTGTCAATTCAATGTTAATTAGCCTAGTTTTTAGGGTGATTTTAGCTCTATTATATGTCTACGTCACATGCATTAAGATAACCCAGTTATAGAGGCTCTAAATCCCGTTTTATGTCTCCACCATACAAGACCAATTCACTTTAGTGTCCAATCTCAGAAAATAGTTTTCCAGAAAATATTATTTTGTCAATTCAATGTTAATTAGCCTAGTTTTTAGGGTGATTTTAGCTCTATTATATGTCTACGTCTCATGTATTAAGATAACCCAGTTATAGAGGCTCTAAATCCCGTTTTATGTCTCCACCATACAAGACCAATTCACTTTAGTGTCCAATCTCAGAAAATAGTTTTCCAGAAAATATTATTTTGTCAATTCAATGTTAATTAGCCTAGTTTTTAGGGTGATTTTAGCTCTATTATATGTCTACGTCTCATGTATTAAGATAACCCAGTTATAGAGGCTCTAAATCCCGTTTTTATGTCTCCACCATACAAGACCAATTCACTTTAGTGTCCAATCTCAGAAAATAGTTTTCCAGAAAATATTATTTTGTCAATTCAATGTTAATTAGCCTAGTTTGTAGGGTGATTTTAGCTCTATTATATGTCTACCTCTCGTGTAGATAACCCAGTTATAGAGGCTCTAAATCCCGTTTTATGTCTCCACCATACAAGACCAATTCACTTTAGTGTCCAATCTCAGAAAATAGTTTTCCAGAAAATATTATTTTGTCAATTCAATGTTAATTAGCCTAGTTTTTAGGGTGATTTTAGCTCTATTATATGTCTACGTCTCATGTATTAAGATAACCCAGTTATAGAGGCTCTAAATCCCGTTTTTATGTCTCCACCATACAAGACCAATTCACTTTAGTGTCCAATCTCAGAAAATAGTTTTCCAGAAAATATTATTTTGTCAATTCAATGTTAATTTGCCTAGTTGTTAGGGTGATTTTAGCTCTATTATATGTCTACCTCTCGTGTAGATAACCCAGTTATAGAGGCTCTAAATCCCGTTTTATGTCTCCACCATACAAGACCAATTCACTTTAGTGTCCAATCTCAGAAAATAGTTTTCCAGAAAATATTATTTTGTCAATTCAATGATAATTAGCCTAGTTTTTAGGGTGATTTTAGCTCTATTATATGTCTACCTCTCGTGTATTAAGATAACCCAGTTATAGAGGCTCTAAATCCCGTTTTATGTCTCCACCATACAAGACCAATTCACTTTAGTGTCCAATCTCAGAAAATAGTTTTCCAGAAAATATTATTTTGTCAATTCAATGTTAATTAGCCTAGTTTTTAGGGTGATTTTAGCTCTATTATATGTCTACGTCTCGTGTAGATAACCCAGTTATAGAGGCTCTAAATCCCGTTTTATGTCTCCACCATACAAGACCAATTCACTTTAGTGTCCAATGTCAGAAAAAAGTTTTCCAGAAAATATTATTTTGTCAATTCAATGTTAATTAGCCTAGTTTTTAGGGTGATTTTAGCTCTATTATATGTCTACCTCTCGTATAGATAGCCCAGTTATAGAGGCTCTAAATCCCGTTTTATGTCTCCACCATACAAGACCAATTCACTTTAGTGTCCAATCTCAGAAAATAGTTTTCCAGAAAATATTATTTTGTCAATTCAATGTTAATTAGCCTAGTTTTTAGGGTGATTTTAGCTCTATTATATGTCTACGTCTCATGTATTAAGATAACCCAGTTATAGAGGCTCTAAATCCCGTTTTATGTCTCCACCATAGAAGACCAATTCACTTTAGTGTCCAATCTCAGAAAATAGTTTTCCAGAAAATATTATTTTGTCAATTCAATGTTAATTAGCCTAGTTTTTAGGGTGATTTTAGCTCTATTATATGTCTACGTCACATGCATTAAGATAACCCAGTTATAGAGGCTCTAAATCCCGTTTTATGTCTCCACCATACAAGACCAATTCACTTTAGTGTCCAATCTCAGAAAATAGTTTTCCAGAAAATATTATTTTGTCAATTCAATGTTAATTAGCCTAGTTTTTAGGGTGATTTTAGCTCTATTATATGTCTACGTCTCATGTATTAAGATAACCCAGTTATAGAGGCTCTAAATCCCGTTTTATGTCTCCACCATACAAGACCAATTCACTTTAGTGTCCAATCTCAGAAAATAGTTTTCCAGAAAATATTATTTTGTCAATTCAATGTTAATTAGCCTAGTTTTTAGGGTGATTTTAGCTCTATTATATGTCTACGTCTCATGTATTAAGATAACCCAGTTATAGAGGCTCTAAATCCCGTTTTTATGTCTCCACCATACAAGACCAATTCACTTTAGTGTCCAATCTCAGAAAATAGTTTTCCAGAAAATATTATTTTGTCAATTCAATGTTAATTAGCCTAGTTTTTAGGGTGATTTTAGCTCTATTATATGTCTACCTCTCGTGTAGATAACCCAGTTATAGAGGCTCTAAATCCCGTTTTATGTCTCCACCATACAAGACCAATTCACTTTAGTGTCCAATCTCAGAAAATAGTTTTCCAGAAAATATTATTTTGTCAATTCAATGTTAATTAGCCTAGTTTTTAGGGTGATTTTAGCTCTATTATATGTCTACGTCTCATGTATTAAGATAACCCAGTTATAGAGGCTCTAAATCCCGTTTTTATGTCTCCACCATACAAGACCAATTCACTTTAGTGTCCAATCTCAGAAAATAGTTTTCCAGAAAATATTATTTTGTCAATTCAATGTTAATTAGCCTAGTTTTTAGGGTGATTTTAGCTCTATTATATGTCTACCTCTCATGTAGATAGCCCAGTTATAGAGGCTCTAAATCCCGTTTTATGTCTCCACCATACAAGACCAATTCACTTTAGTGTCCAATCTCAGAAAATAGTTTTCCAGAAAATATTATTTTGTCAATTCAATGTTAATTAGCCTAGTTTTTAGGGTGATTTTAGCTCTATTATATGTCTACGTCTCATGTATTAAGATAACCCAGTTATAGAGGCTCTAAATCCCGTTTTATGTCTCCACCATACAAGACCAATTCACTTTAGTGTCCAATCTCAGAAAATAGTTTTCCAGAAAATATTATTTTGTCAATTCAATGTTAATTAACCTAGTTTTTAGGGTGATTTTAGCTCTATTATATGTCTACCTCTCGTGTAGATAACCCAGTTATAGAGGCTCTAAATCCCGTTTTATGTCTCCACCATACAAGACCAATTCACTTTAGTGTCCAATCTCAGAAAATAGTTTTCCAGAAAATATTATTTTGTCAATTCAATGTTAATTAGCCTAGTTTTTAGGGTGATTTTAGCTCTATTATATGTCTACCTCTCGTGTATTAATATAACCCAGTTATAGAGGCTCTAAATCCCGTTTTATGTCTCCACCATACAAGACCAATTCACTTTAGTGTCCAATCTCAGAAAATAGTTTTCCAGAAAATATTATTTTGTCAATTCAATGTTAATTAGCCTAGTTTTTAGGGTGATTTTAGCTCTATTATATGTCTAGGGTGATTTTAGCTCTATTATATGTCTACGTCTCATGTATTAAGATAACCCAGTTATAGAGGCTCTAAATCCCGTTTTTATGTCTCCACCATACAAGACCAATTCACTTTAGTGTCCAATCTCAGAAAATAGTTTTCCAGAAAATATTATTTTGTCAATTCAATGTTAATTAGCCTAGTTTTTAGGGTGATTTTAGCTCTATTATATGTCTACGTCTCATGTATTAAGATAACCCAGTTATAGAGGCTCTAAATACCGTTTTTATGTCTCCACCATACAAGACCAATTCACTTTAGTGTCCAATCTCAGAAAATAGTTTTCCAGAAAATATTATTTTGTCAATTCAATGTTAATTAGCCTAGTTTTTAGGGTGATTTTAGCTCTATTATATGTCTACGTCTCATGTATTAAGATAACCCAGTTATAGAGGCTCTAAATCCCATTTTTATGTCTCCACCATACAAGACCAATTCACTTTAGTGTCCAATCTCAGAAAATAGTTTTCCAGAAAATATTATTTTGTCAATTCAATGTTAATTAGCCTAGTTTTTAGGGTGATTTTAGCTCTATTATATGTCTACCTCTCATGTAGATAGCCCAGTTATAGAGGCTCTAAATCCCGTTTTATGTCTCCACCATACAAGACCAATTCACTTTAGTGTCCAATCTCAGAAAATAGTTTTCCAGAAAATATTATTTTGTCAATTCAATGTTAATTAGCCTAGTTTTTAGGGTGATTTTAGCTCTATTATATGTCTACGTCTCATGTATTAAGATAACCCAGTTATAGAGGCTCTAAATCCCGTTTTATGTCTCCACCATACAAGACCAATTCACTTTAGTGTCCAATCTCGGAAAATAGTTTTCCAGAAAATATTATTTTGTCAATTCAATGTTAATTAGCCTAGTTTTTAGGGTGATTTTAGCTCTATTATATGTCTACCTCTCGTGTAGATAACCCAGTTATAGAGGCTCTAAATCCCGTTTTATGTCTCCACCATACAAGACCAATTCACTTTAGTGTCCAATCTCAGAAAATAGTTTTCCAGAAAATATTATTTTGTCAATTCAATGTTAATTAGCCTAGTTTTTAGGGTGATTTTAGCTCTATTATATGTCTACCTCTCGTGTATTAAGATAACCCAGTTATAGAGGCTGTAAATCCCGTTTTATGTCTCCACCATACAAGACCAATTCACTTTAGTGTCCAATCTCAGAAAATCGTTTTCCAGAAAATATTATTTTGTCAATTCAATGTTAATTAGCCTAGTTTTTAGGGTGATTTTAGCTCTATTATAATTATGTCTAGGGTGATTTTAGCTCTATTATATGTCTACGTCTCATGTATTAAGATAACCCAGTTATAGAGGCTCTAAATCCCGTTTTTATGTCTCCACCATACAAGACCAATTCACTTTAGTGTCCAATCTCAGAAAATAGTTTTCCAGAAAATATTATTTTGTCAATTCAATGTTAATTAGCCTAGTTTTTAGGGTGATTTTAGCTCTATTATATGTCTACGTCTCATGTATTAAGATAACCCAGTTATAGAGGCTCTAAATCCCGTTTTTATGTCTCCACCATACAAGACCAATTCACTTTAGTGTCCAATCTCAGAAAATAGTTTTCCAGAAAATATTATTTTGTCAATTCAATTTTAATTAGCCTAGTTTTTAGGGTGATTTTAGCTCTATTATATGTCTACCTCTCATGTAGATAGCCCAGTTATAGAGGCTCTAAATCCCGTTTTATGTCTCCACCATACAAGACCAATTCACTTTAGTGTCCAATCTCAGAAAATAGTTTTCCAGAAAATATTATTTTGTCAATTCAATGTTAATTAGCCTAGTTTTTAGGGTGATTTTAGCTCTATTATATGTCTACGTCTCATGTATTAAGATAACCCAGTTATAGAGGCTCTAAATCCCGTTTTTATGTCTCCACCATACAAGACCAATTCACTTTAGTGTCCAATCTCAGAAAATAGTTTTCCAGAAAATATTATTTTGTCAATTCAATGTTAATTAGCCTTGTTTTTAGGGTGATTTTAGCTCTATTATATGTCTAGGGTGATTTTAGCTCTATTATATGTCTACGTCTCATGTATTAAGAAAACCCAGTTATAGAGGCTCTAAATCCCGTTTTTATGTCTCCACCATACAAGACCAATTCACTTTAGTGTCCAATCTCAGAAAATAGATTTCCAGAAAATATTATTTTGTCAATTCAATGTTAATTAGCCTAGTTTTTAGGGTGATTTTAGCTCTATTATATGTCTACGTCTCATTTATTAAGATAACCCAGTTATAGAGGCTCTAAATCCCGTTTTATGTCTCCACCATACAAGACCAATTCACTTTAGTGTCCAATCTCAGAAAATAGTTTTCCAGAAAATATTATTTTGTCAATTCAATGTTAATTAGCCTAGTTTTTAGGGTGATTTTAGCTCTATTATATGTCTACGTCTCATGTATTAAGATAACCCAGTTATAGAGGCTCTAAATCCCGTTTTTATGTCTCCACCATACAAGACCAATTCACTTTAGTGTCCAATCTCAGAAAATAGTTTTCCAGAAAATATTATTTTGTCAATTCAATGTTAATTAGCCTAGTTTTTAGGGTGATTTTAGCTCTATTATATGTCTACGTCTCATGTATTAAGATAACCCAGTTATAGAGGCTCTAAATCCCGTTTTTATGTCTCCACCATACAAGACCAATTCACTTTAGTGTCCAATCTCAGAAAATAGTTTTCCAGAAAATATTATTTTGTCAATTCAATGTTAATTAGCCTAGTTTTTAGGGTGATTTTAGCTCTATTATATGTCTACGTCTCATGTATTAAGATAACCCAGTTATAGAGGCTCTAAATCCCGTTTTTATGTCTCCACCATACAAGACCAATTCACTTTAGTGTCCAATCTCAGAAAATAGTTTTCCAGAAAATATTATTTTGTCAATTCAATGTTAATTAGCCTAGTTTTTAGGGTGATTTTAGCTCTATTATATGTCTACCTCTCATGTAGATAGCCCAGTTATAGAGGCTCTAAATCCCGTTTTATGTCTCCACCATACAAGACCAATTCACTTTAGTGTCCAATCTCAGAAAATAGTTTTCCAGAAAATATTATTTTGTCAATTCAATGTTAATTAGCCTAGTTTTTAGGGTGATTTTAGCTCTATTATATGTCTACGTCTCATGTATTAAGATAACCCAGTTATAGAGGCTCTAAATCCCGTTTTATGTCTCCACCATACAAGACCAATTCACTTTAGTGTCCAATCTCAGAAAATAGTTTTCCAGAAAATATTATTTTGTCAATTCAATGTTAATTAGCCTAGTTTTTAGGGTGATTTTAGCTCTATTATATGTCTACCTCTCGTGTAGATAACCCAGTTATAGAGGCTCTAAATCCCGTTTTATGTCTCCACCATACAAGACCAATTCACTTTAGTGTCCAATCTCAGAAAATAGTTTTCCAGAAAATATTATTTTGTCAATTCAATGTTAATTAGCCTAGTTTTTAGGGTGATTTTAGCTCTATTATATGTCTACCTCTCGTGTATTAAGATAACCCAGTTATAGAGGCTCTAAATCCCGTTTTATGTCTCCACCATACAAGACCAATTCACTTTAGTGTCCAATCTCAGAAAATAGTTTTCCAGAAAATATTATTTTGTCAATTCAATGTTAATTAGCCTAGTTTTTAGGGTGATTTTAGCTCTATTATATGTCTAGGGTGATTTTAGCTCTATTATATGTCTACGTCTCATGTATTAAGATAACCCAGTTATAGAGGCTCTAAATCCCGTTTTTATGTCTCCACCATACAAGACCAATTCACTTTAGTGTCCAATCTCAGAAAATAGTTTTCCAGAAAATATTATTTTGTCAATTCAATGTTAATTAGCCTAGTTTTTAGGGTGATTTTAGCTCTATTATATGTCTACGTCTCATGTATTAAGATAACCCAGTTATAGAGGCTCTAAATCCCGTTTTTATGTCTCCACCATACAAGACCAATTCACTTTAGTGTCCAATCTCAGAAAATAGTTTTCCAGAAAATATTATTTTGTCAATTCAATGTTAATTAGCCTAGTTTTTAGGGTGATTTTAGCTCTATTATATGTCTACGTCTCATGTATTAAGATAACCCAGTTATAGAGGCTCTAAATCCCATTTTTATGTCTCCACCATACAAGACCAATTCACTTTAGTGTCCAATCTCAGAAAATAGTTTTCCAGAAAATATTATTTTGTCAATTCAATGTTAATTAGCCTAGTTTTTAGGGTGATTTTAGCTCTATTATATGTCTACCTCTCATGTAGATAGCCCAGTTATAGAGGCTCTAAATCCCGTTTTATGTCTCCACCATACAAGACCAATTCACTTTAGTGTCCAATCTCAGAAAATAGTTTTCCAGAAAATATTATTTTGTCAATTCAATGTTAATTAGCCTAGTTTTTAGGGTGATTTTAGCTCTATTATATGTCTACGTCTCATGTATTAAGATAACCCAGTTATAGAGGCTCTAAATCCCGTTTTATGTCTCCACCATACAAGACCAATTCACTTTAGTGTCCAATCTCGGAAAATAGTTTTCCAGAAAATATTATTTTGTCAATTCAATGTTAATTAGCCTAGTTTTTAGGGTGATTTTAGCTCTATTATATGTCTACCTCTCGTGTAGATAACCCAGTTATAGAGGCTCTAAATCCCGTTTTATGT
Source organism: Lithodes maja (assembly GCA_037953745.1). Lineage (NCBI taxonomy): Eukaryota > Metazoa > Arthropoda > Malacostraca > Decapoda > Lithodidae > Lithodes > Lithodes maja. The sequence continues at coordinate 26,258 of JBAKBP010023256.1, forward strand.
CTCCACCATACAAGACCAATTCACTTTAGTGTCCAATCTCAGAAAATAGTTTTCCAGAAAATATTATTTTGTCAATTCAATGTTAATTAGCCTAGTTTTTAGGGTGATTTTAGCTCTATTATATGTCTACCTCTCGTGTATTAAGATAACCCAGTTATAGAGGCTCTAAATCCCGTTTTATGTCTCCACCATACAAGACCAATTCACTTTAGTGTCCAATCTCAGAAAATCGTTTTCCAGAAAATATTATTTTGTCAATTCAATGTTAATTAGCCTAGTTTTTAGGGTGATTTTAGCTCTATTATAATTATGTCTAGGGTGATTTTAGCTCTATTATATGTCTACGTCTCATGTATTAAGATAACCCAGTTATAGAGGCTCTAAATCCCGTTTTTATGTCTCCACCATACAAGACCAATTCACTTTAGTGTCCAATCTCAGAAAATAGTTTTCCAGAAAATATTATTTTGTCAATTCAATGTTAATTAGCCTAGTTTTTAGGGTGATTTTAGCTCTATTATATGTCTACGTCTCATGTATTAAGATAACCCAGTTATAGAGGCTCTAAATCCCGTTTTTATGTCTCCACCATACAAGACCAATTCACTTTAGTGTCCAATCTCAGAAAATAGTTTTCCAGAAAATATTATTTTGTCAATTCAATTTTAATTAGCCTAGTTTTTAGGGTGATTTTAGCTCTATTATATGTCTACCTCTCATGTAGATAGCCCAGTTATAGAGGCTCTAAATCCCGTTTTATGTCTCCACCATACAAGACCAATTCACTTTAGTGTCCAATCTCAGAAAATAGTTTTCCAGAAAATATTATTTTGTCAATTCAATGTTAATTAGCCTAGTTTTTAGGGTGATTTTAGCTCTATTATATGTCTACGTCTCATGTATTAAGATAACCCAGTTATAGAGGCTCTAAATCCCGTTTTTATGTCTCCACCATACAAGACCAATTCACTTTAGTGTCCAATCTCAGAAAATAGTTTTCCAGAAAATATTATTTTGTCAATTCAATGTTAATTAGCCTAGTTTTTAGGGTGATTTTAGCTCTATTATATGTCTAGGGTGATTTTAGCTCTATTATATGTCTACGTCTCATGTATTAAGATAACCCAGTTATAGAGGCTCTAAATCCCGTTTTTATGTCTCCACCATACAAGACCAATTCACTTTAGTGTCCAATCTCAGAAAATAGATTTCCAGAAAATATTATTTTGTCAATTCAATGTTAATTAGCCTAGTTTTTAGGGTGATTTTAGCTCTATTATATGTCTACGTCTCATTTATTAAGATAACCCAGTTATAGATGCTCTAAATCCCGTTTTATGTCTCCACCATACAAGACCAATTCACTTTAGTGTCCAATCTCAGAAAATAGTTTTCCAGAAAATATTATTTTGTCAATTCAATGTTAATTAGCCTAGTTTTTAGGGTGATTTTAGCTCTATTATATGTCTACGTCTCATGTATTAAGATAACCCAGTTATAGAGGCTCTAAATCCCGTTTTTATGTCTCCACCATACAAGACCAATTCACTTTAGTGTCCAATCTCAGAAAATAGTTTTCCAGAAAATATTATTTTGTCAATTCAATGTTAATTAGCCTAGTTTTTAGGGTGATTTTAGCTCTATTATATGTCTACGTCTCATGTATTAAGATAACCCAGTTATAGAGGCTCTAAATCCCGTTTTTATGTCTCCACCATACAAGACCAATTCACTTTAGTGTCCAATCTCAGAAAATAGTTTTCCAGAAAATATTATTTTGTCAATTCAATGTTAATTAGCCTAGTTTTTAGGGTGATTTTAGCTCTATTATATGTCTACCTCTCGTGTAGATAACCCAGTTATAGAGGCTCTAAATCCCGTTTTATGTCTCCACCATACAAGACCAATTCACTTTAGTGTCCAATCTCAGAAAATAGTTTTCCAGAAAATATTATTTTGTCAATTCAATGATAATTAGCCTAGTTTTTAGGGTGATTTTAGCTCTATTATATGTCTACCTCTCGTCTATTAAGATAACCCAGTTATAGAGGCTCTAAATCCCGTTTTATGTCTCCACCATACAAGACCAATTCACTTTAGTGTCCAATCTCAGAAAATAGTTTTCCAGAAAATATTATTTTGTCAATTCAATGTTAATTAGCCTAGTTTTTAGGGTGATTTTAGCTCTATTATATGTCTACGTCTCGTGTAGATAACCCAGTTATAGAGGCTCTAAATCCCGTTTTATGTCTCCACCATACAAGACCAATTCACTTTAGTGTCCAATGTCAGAAAAAAGTTTTCCAGAAAATATTATTTTGTCAATTCAATGTTAATTAGCCTAGTTTTTAGGGTGATTTTAGCTCTATTATATGTCTACCTCTCGTATAGATAGCCCAGTTATAGAGGCTCTAAATCCCGTTTTATGTCTCCACCATACAAGACCAATTCACTTTAGTGTCCAATCTCAGAAAATAGTTTTCCAGAAAATATTATTTTGTCAATTCAATGTTAATTAGCCTAGTTTTTAGGGTGATTTTAGCTCTATTATATGTCTACGTCTCATGTATTAAGATAACCCAGTTATAGAGGCTCTAAATCCCGTTTTATGTCTCCACCATACAAGACCAATTCACTTTAGTGTCCAATCTCAGAAAATAGTTTTCCAGAAAATATTATTTTGTCAATTCAATGTTAATTAGCCTAGTTTTTAGGGTGATTTTAGCTCTATTATATGTCTACGTCACATGCATTAAGATAACCCAGTTATAGAGGCTCTAAATCCCGTTTTATGTCTCCACCATACAAGACCAATTCACTTTAGTGTCCAATCTCAGAAAATAGTTTTCCAGAAAATATTATTTTGTCAATTCAATGTTAATTAGCCTAGTTTTTAGGGTGATTTTAGCTCTATTATATGTCTACGTCTCATGTATTAAGATAACCCAGTTATAGAGGCTCTAAATCCCGTTTTATGACTCCACCATACAAGACCAATTCACTTTAGTGTCCAATCTCAGAAAATAGTTTTCCAGAAAATATTATTTTGTCAATTCAATGTTAATTAGCCTAGTTTTTAGGGTGATTTTAGCTCTATTATATGTCTACGTCTCATGTATTAAGATAACCCAGTTATAGAGGCTCTAAATCCCGTTTTTATGTCTCCACCATACAAGACCAATTCACTTTAGTGTCCAATCTCAGAAAATAGTTTTCCAGAAAATATTATTTTGTCAATTCAATGTTAATTAGCCTAGTTTTTAGGGTGATTTTAGCTCTATTATATGTCTACCTCTCGTGTAGATAACCCAGTTATAGAGGCTCTAAATCCCGTTTTATGTCTCCACCATACAAGACCAATTCACTTTAGTGTCCAATCTCAGAAAATAGTTTTCCAGAAAATATTATTTTGTCAATTCAATGTTAATTAGCCTAGTTTTTAGGGTAATTTTAGCTCTATTATATGTCTACCTCTCGTGTATTAAGATAACTCAGTTATAGAGGCTCTAAATCCCGTTTCATGTCTCCACCATACAAGACCAATTCACTTTAGTGTCCAATCTCAGAAAATAGTTTTCCAGAAAATATTATTTTGTCAATTCAATGTTAATTAGCCTAGTTTTTAGGGTGATTTTAGCTCTATTATATGTCTAGGGTGATTTTAGCTCTATTATATGTCTACGTCTCATGTATTAAGATAACCCAGTTATAGAGGCTCTAAATCCAGTTTTTATGTCTCCACCATACAAGACCAATTCACTTTAGTGTCCAATCTCAGAAAATAGTTTTCCAGAAAATATTATTTTGTCAATTCAATGTTAATTAGCCTAGTTTTTAGGGTGATTTTAGCTCTATTATATGTCTACGTCTCATGTATTAAGATAACCCAGTTATAGAGGCTCTAAATCCCGTTTTTATGTCTCCACCATACAAGACCAATTCACTTTAGTGTCCAATCTCAGAAAATAGTTTTCCAGAAAATATTATTTTGTCAATTCAATGTTAATTAGCCTAGTTTTTAGGGTGATTTTAGCTCTATTATATGTCTACGTCTCATGTATTAAGATAACCCAGTTATAGAGGCTCTAAATCCCATTTTTATGTCTCCACCATACAAGACCAATTCACTTTAGTGTCCAATCTCAGAAAATAGTTTTCCAGAAAATATTATTTTGTCAATTCAATGTTAATTAGCCTAGTTTTTAGGGTGATTTTAGCTCTATTATATGTCTACCTCTCATGTAGATAGCCCAGTTATAGAGGCTCTAAATCCCGTTTTATGTCTCCACCATACAAGACCAATTCACTTTAGTGTCCAATCTCAGAAAATAGTTTTCCAGAAAATATTATTTTGTCAATTCAATGTTAATTAGCCTAGTATTTAGGGTGATTTTAGCTCTATTATATGTCTACGTCTCATGTATTAAGATAACCCAGTTATAGAGGCTCTAAATCCCGTTTTATGTCTCCACCATACAAGACCAATTCACTTTAGTGTCCAATCTCGGAAAATAGTTTTCCAGAAAATATTATTTTGTCAATTCAATGTTAATTAGCCTAGTTTTTAGGGTGATTTTAGCTCTATTATATGTCTACCTCTCGTGTAGATAACCCAGTTATAGAGGCTCTAAATCCCGTTTTATGTCTCCACCATACAAGACCAATTCACTTTAGTGTCCAATCTCAGAAAATAGTTTTCCAGAAAATATTATTTTGTCAATTCAATGTTAATTAGCCTAGTTTTTAGGGTGATTTTAGCTCTATTATATGTCTACCTCTCGTGTATTAAGATAACCCCGTTATAGAGGCTCTAAATCCCGTTTTATGTCTCCACCATACAAGACCAATTCACTTTAGTGTCCAATCTCAGAAAATAGTTTTCCAGAAAATATTATTTTGTCAATTCAATGTTAATTAGCCTAGTTTTTAGGGTGATTTTAGCTCTATTATATGTCTAGGGTGATTTTAGCTCTATTATATGTCTACGTCTCATGTATTAAGATAACCCAGTTATAGAGGCTCTAAATCCCGTTTTTATGTCTCCACCATACAAGACCAATTCACTTTAGTGTCCAATCTCAGAAAATTGTTTTCCAGAAAATATAATTTTGTCAATTCAATGTTAATTAGCCTAGTTTTTAGGGTGATTTTAGCTCTATTATATGTCTACCTCTCGTGTAGATAACCCAGTTATAGAGGCTCTAAATCCCGTTTTATGTCTCCACCATACAAGACCAATTCACTTTAGTGTCCAATCTCAGAAAATAGTTTTCCAGAAAATATTATTTTGTCAATTCAATGATAATTAGCCTAGTTTTTAGGGTGATTTTAGCTCTATTATATGTCTACCTCTCGTGTATTAAGATAACCCAGTTATAGAGGCTCTAAATCCCGTTTTATGTCTCCACCATACAAGACCAATTCACTTTAGTGTCCAATCTCAGAAAATAGTTTTCCAGAAAATATTATTTTGTCAATTCAATGTTAATTAGCCTAGTTTTTAGGGTGATTTTAGCTCTATTATATGTCTACGTCTCGTGTAGATAACCCAGTTATAGAGGCTCTAAATCCCGTTTTATGTCTCCACCATACAAGACCAATTCACTTTAGTGTCCAATCTCAGAAAATAGTTTTCCAGAAAATATTATTTTGTCAATTCAATGTTAATTAGCCTAGTTTTTAGGGTGATTTTAGCTCTATTATATGTCTACCTCTCGTATAGATAGCCCAGTTATAGAGGCTCTAAATCCCGTTTTATGTCTCCACCATACAAGACCAATTCACTTTAGTGTCCAATCTCAGAAAATAGTTTTCCAGAAAATATTATTTTGTCAATTCAATGTTAATTAGCCTAGTTTTTAGGGTGATTTTAGCTCTATTATATGTCTACGTCTCATGTATTAAGATAACCCAGTTATAGAGGCTCTAAATCCCGTTTTATGTCTCCACCATACAAGACCAATTCACTTTAGTGTCCAATCTCAGAAAATAGTTTTCCAGAAAATATTATTTTGTCAATTCAATGTTAATTAGCCTAGTTTTTAGGGTGATTTTAGCTCTATTATATGTCTACGTCACATGTATTAAGATAACCCAGTTATAGAGGCTCTAAATCCCGTTTTATGTCTCCACCATACAAGACCAATTCACTTTAGTGTCCAATCTCAGAAAATAGTTTTCCAGAAAATATTATTTTGTCAATTCAATGTTAATTAGCCTAGTTTTTAGGGTGATTTTAGCTCTATTATATGTCTACGTCTCATGTATTAAGATAACCCAGTTATAGAGGCTCTAAATCCCGTTTTATGTCTCCACCATACAAGACCAATTCACTTTAGTGTCCAATCTCAGAAAATAGTTTTCCAGAAAATATTATTTTGTCAATTCAATGTTAATTAGCCTAGTTTTTAGGGTGATTTTAGCTCTATTATATGTCTACGTCTCATGTATTAAGATAACCCAGTTATAGAGGCTCTAAATCCCGTTTTTATGTCTCCACCATACAAGACCAATTCACTTTAGTGTCCAATCTCAGAAAATAGTTTTCCAGAAAATATTATTTTGTCAATTCAATGTTAATTAGCCTAGTTTTTAGGGTGATTTTAGCTCTATTATATGTCTACCTCTCGTGTAGATAACCCAGTTATAGAGGCTCTAAATCCCGTTTTATGTCTCCACCATACAAGACCAATTCACTTTAGTGTCCAATCTCAGAAAATAGTTTTCCAGAAAATATTATTTTGTCAATTCAATGTTAATTAGCCTAGTTTTTAGGGTGATTTTAGCTCTATTATATGTCTACCTCTCGTGTATTAAGATAACCCAGTTATAGAGGCTCTAAATCCCGTTTTATGTCTCCACCATACAAGACCAATTCACTTTAGTGTCCAATCTCAGAAAATAGTTTTCCAGAAAATATTATTTTGTCAATTCAATGATAATTAGCCTAGTTTTTAGGGTGATTTTAGCTCTATTATATGTCTAGGGTGATTTTAGCTCTATTATATGTCTACGTCTCATGTATTAAGATAACCCAGTTATAGAGGCTCTAAATCCAGTTTTTATGTCTCCACCATACAAGACCAATTCACTTTAGTGTCCAATCTCAGAAAATAGTTTTCCAGAAAATATTATTTTGTCAATTCAATGTTAATTAGCCTAGTTTTTAGGGTGATTTTAGCTCTATTATATGTCTACGTCTCATGTATTAAGATAACCCAGTTATAGAGGCTCTAAATCCCGTTTTTATGTCTCCACCATACAAGACCAATTCACTTTAGTGTCCAATCTCAGAAAATAGTTTTCCAGAAAATATTATTTTGTCAATTCAATGTTAATTAGCCTAGTTTTTAGGGTGATTTTAGCTCTATTATATGTCTACGTCTCATGTATTAAGATAACCCAGTTATAGAGGCTCTAAATCCCATTTTTATGTCTCCACCATACAAGACCAATTCACTTTAGTGTCCAATCTCAGAAAATAGTTTTCCAGAAAATATTATTTTGTCAATTCAATGTTAATTAGCCTAGTTTTTAGGGTGATTTTAGCTCTATTATATGTCTACCTCTCATGTAGATAGTCCAGTTATAGAGGCTCTAAATCCCGTTTTATGTCTCCACCATACAAGACCAATTCACTTTAGTGTCCAATCTCAGAAAATAGTTTTCCAGAAAATATTATTTTGTCAATTCAATGTTAATTAGCCTAGTATTTAGGGTGATTTTAGCTCTATTATATGTCTACGTCTCATGTATTAAGATAACCCAGTTATAGAGGCTCTAAATCCCGTTTTATGTCTCCACCATACAAGACCAATTCACTTTAGTGTCCAATCTCGGAAAATAGTTTTCCAGAAAATATTATGTTGTCAATTCAATGTTAATTAGCCTAGTTTTTAGGGTGATTTTAGCTCTATTATATGTCTACCTCTCGTGTAGATAACCCAGTTATAGAGGCTCTAAATCCCGTTTTATGTCTCCACCATACAAGACCAATTCACTTTAGTGTCCAATCTCAGAAAATAGTTTTCCAGAAAATATTATTTTGTCAATTCAATGTTAATTAGCCTAGTTTTTAGGGTGATTTTAGCTCTATTATATGTCTACCTCTCGTGTATTAAGATAACCCAGTTATAGAGGCTCTAAATCCCGTTTTATGTCTCCACCATACAAGACCAATTCACTTTAGTGTCCAATCTCAGAAAATAGTTTTCCAGAAAATATTATTTTGTCAATTCAATGTTAATTAGCCTAGTTTTTAGGGTGATTTTAGCTCTATTATATGTCTAGGGTGATTTTAGCTCTATTATATGTCTACGTCTCATGTATTAAGATAACCCAGTTATAGAGGCTCTAAATCCCGTTTTTATGTCTCCACCATACAAGACCAATTCACTTTAGTGTCCAATCTCAGAAAATTGTTTTCCAGAAAATATTATTTTGTCAATTCAATGTTAATTAGCCTAGTTTTTAGGGTGATTTTAGCTCTATTATATGTCTACGTCTCATGTATTAAGATAACCCAGTTATAGAGGCTCTAAATCCCGTTTTTATGTCTCCACCATACAAGACCAATTCACTTTAGTGTCCAATCTCAGAAAATAGTTTTCCAGAAAATATTATTTTGTCAATTCAATGTTAATTAGCCTAGTTTTTAGTGTGATTTTAGCTCTATTATATGTCTACCTCTCATGTAGATAGCCCAGTTATAGATGCTCTAAATCCCGTTTTATGTCTCCACCATACAAGACCAATTCACTTTAGTGTCCAATCTCAGAAAATAGTTTTCCAGAAAATATTATTTTGTCAATTCAATGTTAATTAGCCTACTTTTTAGGGTGATTTTAGCTCTATTATATGTCTACGTCTCATGTATTAAGATAACCCAGTTATAGAGGCTCTAAATCCCGTTTTTATGTCTCCACCATACAAGACCAATTCACTTTAGTGTCCAATCTCAGAAAATAGTTTTCCAGAAAATATTATTTTGTCAATTCAATGTTAATTAGCCTAGTTTTAGGGTGATTTTAGCTCTATTATATGTCTACCTCTCGTGTAGATAACCCAGTTATAGAGGCTCTAAATCCCGTTTTATGTCTCCACCATACAAGACCAATTCACTTTAGTGTCCAATCTCAGAAAATAGTTTTCCAGAAAATATTATTTTGTCAATTCAATGATAATTAGCCTAGTTTTTAGGGTGATTTTAGCTCTATTATATGTCTACCTCTCGTGTATTAAGATAACCCAGTTATAGAGGCTCTAAATCCCGTTTTATGTCTCCACCATACAAGACCAATTCACTTTAGTGTCCAATCTCAGAAAACTAGTTTTCCAGAAAATATTATTTTGTCAATTCAATGTTAATTAGCCTAGTTTTTAGGGTGATTTTAGCTCTATTATATGTCTAGGGTGATTTTAGCTCTATTATATGTCTACGTCTCGTGTAGATAACCCAGTTATAGAGGCTCTAAATCCCGTTTTATGTCTCCACCATACAAGACCAATTCACTTTAGTGTCCAATCTCAGAAAATAGTTTTCCAGAAAATATTATTTTGTCAATTCAATGATAATTAGCCTAGTTTTTAGGGTGATTTTAGCTCTATTATATGTCTACCTCTCGTGTATTAAGATAACCCAGTTATAGAGGCTCTAAATCCCGTTTTATGTCTCCACCATACAAGACCAATTCACTTTAGTGTCCAATCTCAGAAAATAGTTTTCCAGAAAATATTATTTTGTCAATTCAATGTTAATTAGCCTAGTTTTTAGGGTGATTTTAGCTCTATTATATGTCTACGTCTCGTGTAGATAACCCAGTTATAGAGGCTCTAAATCCCGTTTTATGTCTCCACCATACAAGACCAATTCACTTTAGTGTCCAATCTCAGAAAATAGTTTTCCAGAAAATATTATTTTGTCAATTCAATGTTAATTAGCCTAGTTTTTAGGGTGATTTTAGCTCTATTATATGTCTACCTCTCGTATAGATAGCCCAGTTATAGAGGCTCTAAATCCCGTTTTATGTCTCCACCATACAAGACCAATTCACTTTAGTGTCCAATCTCAGAAAATAGTTTTCCAGAAAATATTATTTTGTCAATTCAATGTTAATTAGCCTAGTTTTTAGGGTGATTTTAGCTCTATTATATGTCTACGTCTCATGTATTAAGATAACCTAGTTATAGAGGCTCTAAATCCCGTTTTATGTCTCCACCATACAAGACCAATTCACTTTAGTGTCCAATCTCAGAAAATAGTTTTCCAGAAAATATTATTTTGTCAATTCAATGTTAATTAGCCTAGTTTTTAGAGTGATTTTAGCTCTATTATATGTCTACGTCACATGTATTAAGATAACCCAGTTATAGAGGCTCTAAATCCCGTTTTATGTCTCCACCATACAAGACCAATTCACTTTAGTGTCCAATCTCAGAAAATAGTTTTCCAGAAAATATTATTTTGTCAATTCAATGTTAATTAGACTAGTTTTTAGGGTGATTTTAGCTCTATTATATGTCTACGTCTCATGTATTAAGATAACCCAGTTATAGAGGCTCTAAATCCCGTTTTATGTCTCCACCATACAAGACCAATTCACTTTAGTGTCCAATCTCAGAAAATAGTTTTCCAGAAAATATTATTTTGTCAATTCAATGTTAATTAGCCTAGTTTTTAGGGTGATTTTAGCTCTATTATAGTAATGGTTAAGGTGGCAAAAATATGTGTGTGATAACCCGGGTTCGAATCCCGGTGGATCATATATACTTTAATTAATTTCATTGGGGGTGTGGTGGTGAGATTAATAAAAATAATATTATTAGTAGGTTTAGGGATATTTCTTCGAGAGGCCGGTCTATATGATCTGTGCCCCATGAATATTCTTTCCTCTCACTTAAACAGTAGGCTACCATAGTGCGGTTGGGAGTATGAACATGATTAGATTACTATCCAGTATTCGAGAATGGATAATAAGTCGTAGGCGTGTGCATAAACCTTTAACCGTCCTGGTGG
>JBAKBP010023257.1:0-32500 GCA_037953745.1 Lithodes maja
AGACAGCAAAGTATTGAAGGGATAAAATTAATGCTAACAGCTCCTTCTCAATGACTGAATAGTTACGTTGGGCAGAATTTAATTTTTTACTGAAATAGCACACAGGATGCAATACCTCACAGTCGTCTTCCTGGAGCAACACTGCACCAACCCCGGTATTGCTCGCATCCACTGCCAGGGAAAAAGATCTGTTAAAATCAGGAGCTCTGAGTACAGGATAATTAGATAATATATATTTGGTAGCAATAAAGGCCTCTTCACATTCAGAGGACCACACAAACTTCACATCCTTACGGAGAAGATCTGTCAGGGGAGCTGTCAACTTGGAAAAATTTATAATGAAACGCCTATAATAGCCAATCATGCCTAGGTACCTTTGGATATGTTTCTTAGTGCTAGGAGTTGGGAATTCTAGAATAGACTCTACCTTTGCTTGAGGAGGTGCAACCTGCCCCTGACCTACCGTATATCCTAGATACTGGACCGTACTCTTTACAAAGGTGCATTTCTTAAGATTAACCACCAGATTGGCATCAGCAAGATTTAAGAACAGCAATCTAAGTTGGTAAAGATGCTCCTCCCATGACTGTGAAAAGATAAGAATATCATCGATGTAGACAACGCACCCAGGTACCCCTTCAGTCACCAAATTCATGAGGCGCTGGAATGTAGCTGGGGCGTTTTTCAAGCCGTAGGGCATTACGTTACAGCAGAAGGCTTGATTGTTAACTACAAAGCATGATATTTCCCTCGCTCTAGGGGTGAGAGCTACTTGCCAATATCCCTTCATCAAGTCAATCTTGCTGATATAGGTGGCTGTACCAATCTGGTCAATGCAGTCGTCGATCCGTGGCAGTGGGTAGGTATCGTTCTTTGTGACAGCATTGACTTGCCTATAGTCCATACATAACCTATGGCTCCCGTCTGGCTTTGGCACAAGTATGACCGGACTACTCCACTGGCTTAAGGCCCTAGTGATCAGTTCATTAGACAACATAAAGTCAAGCTCGACCTGCAGTATACTCCTGCGTTGTGGTGAGACACGGTAGGGGGATAGTTTAATGGGAGTTGCATCCCCTACGTCGATGTCGTGCACGGCCAAAGAAGTGAGCCCTGGAATATCACGGAACACACTGGGAGACTGAGATAAAACAGAGATTAGTTGGTTCGCTTGATCAGAGGGAAGATGACATAGTTTAGATGGTAATTCCCTCCAAGCCACTGAATTATACTGAAAGTTGGATAGGCTACATGACAAGTCAAAGTCTGCATGGATACCTTCAGGCTCTGGAACAGTCTGTTGCGAGTCAGTAAGAGAACTGAAAACTTCGTCCGCACCAGGCTGTTCACAGGTCCTGACATTCACTGCCACAGTGGGAGAATCTGGAAGAGAGGAATCAGGGGACCTATGGTAGGGTTTCAACATATTTATATGGAATACTTGCGTGGGCTTTCTCCTGTCTGGGGTAGTTACTAGATAATCGGTAATGCTCACCCTCCGAATGATCTTATATGGGCCTCTGAACTTGGCAGATAATGGTTGGCCAAAAAGGGGGAGCAGGACCAAAACCTCATCACCGGGCTGAAACTCCCTCTCACGGGCTTTTCTGTCATACCATTTCTTCATGGAGCTTTTAGCCACGGTCAGGTTTTGAGCGGCAAACTCGCATGAGGATCTCAGCCGGGTTTTGAAATCTGAAACATACTTGAGGAGGTTTTGGTTCCCCTCCTGGCCGACTAGGCTATCCTGCAATAGTTGCAAAGGACCTCTTACCTGGTGACCGAAAACTAGCTCATTAGGGGAAAAACCCAGGGATTCAGTTGGAACCTCACGAGTAGCAAATAAAAGAAAAGGTACCCCCTTATCCCACTCAACTCCGGTCTCTGTACAATATTTACGTAACATTCCTTTTAATGTCTGATGATATCGTTCGAGAACCCCTTGACTCTCTGGGTGGTAGGTGCTAGACTTAACATGCTCGATACCCAACTCCTTCAGGGACTGCTGAAAAATGTTAAAGGTAAAATTAGTTCCTTGATCACTTTGCACCTCATGGGGGAAACCCATTCTGGTGAAGAATATGAGCAGTTCCTTGATGACGGTTGGAGCAGAGGTAGTCCTTAAGGGTATAGCCTCTGGGTAGCGAGTTGCCATGTCCATGATAGTTAATAAATAAATGTTACCTTGGGAAGTCTTAGGCAATGGGCCTACAATGTCCACTACCACCCGAGTAAAAGGATTCTCGAAAACGGGCAAGGGCACCAGAGGATGTACAGGCACCTTCTGATTGGGTTTTCCTGTCATCTGGCAAGTGTGACACACTCTACAACACTCCACTACATCTGCACGCATTCCTGGCCAGTAAAAGTGGGCTCTGATTCTGTCTAGAGTTTTTCTCACACCTAGGTGTCCTGCCAATGGTATACAATGTGCCATTTCCATGATATCTTTACGACAAGGTTTGGGGACTACTACTTGATGGACGTCCCAAGCCCCGTCATCGATTGGTCTGTGTGGCGGTCTCCATCTTCGCCATAATACTCCTCCTTTGAGGTAGAAACATTCACCACCCTCCTTCTCACATTCTTCTTCACTCACGGACCTGGCAGCTAACTCCTTGCATTCACGATCATCTCTCTGTAGCTCTACCAGGCCACTAGAACAATTTGGAGGGGTTTCATGGTCATCGTTAGGGTCAAGATGAGCCATAAAGGTGTCGGATAAATCCACCTCAGTCACATCATCAGGCACAGTAGGAGCGTCATTCACACTCTCATCATCCCTTTCATCAACTCTTACATTCGGTACATTTCTGTCTGAGGGAACTGCTACTTGAGACATTGAACGTGTGACAGCACACACAGGGAAAACTGTTGGCATCTCCTTTTCGAGCTCACCGGTTAGTGGCTCGTTAACAGGGGAAAGTGACAAAATGGGGTCTGGTCGGACCTTCTCACCTGCTACATCATTCCCCAAAAGGAGCGTTACCCCAGGCACAGGGATATCTTGGGACCTACACAAAGCTATGGTGGCCTCACCCTGTAGTAACTCGCATTCAATTTCGCCTTTTACCAAGTATGCATAAAACTGGCCTCCAGCACCTCTCATTACAACTGGTTCGCCAGGTGGGCACTCAGTGTAAGGATTCACCATGAGGGTGCTAGTAGAACCTGTGTCTCTCAGAATTTTTACCTCATGCATACAACCATTTAATCTCACGTTGCCAGATGAAATATAGGGACGGTAACTGTCCTGCACTGATGGTGAAATTATTATTGGCTTAACCCTAGTGGGTTGCACCACACATGCTACTACACCCCTGTCTAGATGTTTTACGTTAGCTGCTAGGTACTCCTGTCGAGAGTCTTGCATTAAAGGAACTTTTGGTGCTAGGTACTCCTTCTGTCGGGAGTCCTGCATTACAGGCACATATGGAGTTTGAGATACGGCGGCAACTGTCTGCCCCGATCTCTCCGTTCTCTCCTTGGCCCAGCACTGATAAGCTAGGTGGCCTCTCTTGCCACAAAACGTACATACTTTAGGGGATACGGGAAAGTTCCCTCTTTGAGCATTACTATTAGTTTGGGGCCCACCTCTGTTACCATTGCCCTGAGTCGCATTTTTAGTTGGGGGAACAATTCGGTTTTGGCTAGCTGGGGAAGACGTTATAGGCTTGTGACTGGGTCTGTCAGATTTGTGATTGGGATACTTAAAATTAGAACTAGAATTATCGTAGGGCTTCTTTCCACGAAATTTGTTGTTGAGCACGTATGTGTCAGCCATGTCAGCAGCGTCGGCAAGACAATCTACCTTTTTCCCCTTTAAATGATAGGATACAGAAGAATCAATTTTCTATAGGACATTTTCTAACAGGACCAACTCCTTCAGATCGTTGTAGCTTGTGACTTTCTTACTCTTGACCCAATGATTGAAAGTTTTAGTCATGGTCCTGGCAAATACCTTATGGGTTTCTTCTACTTTCTTCTGTTTTTTACGGAAAGATTGCCTGTAAGCCTCAGGCTGCAATTGATAGATTTTTAGGATAGCTGCTTTGAGATTGTCATAACTTCTGCTACTTCTGACAAATACGTGGCTCGAGCCTGCCCTGTCAAAACGGTTTGCAACATGAAAGGCCATTGATCTCTTGTCCACTTCATACCTCCAGCAACTTCCTCAAACAAAACAAAGAAATCCTGCACATTATCCTCAGTGAAAGGTGGAATGACACTAGTCATTGTCAATCCCAGAGGGGGAGCAATTTCGGGAGCATTTGTATTGACATTTAGTTGAGCCGTACGATATTGATATTCACATTGTTCGGTCGTTGCACTGGCATTTATTCTGGCTAGTTCTATACTTAGTCTGGCTTGTTCGGTCGTTGCTTTTATTCTGGCTAGTTCCAGTACTTGATCACCGGTCAAACCAGGTGGCAATTGTTCATCAAGTTGGCTAGGTTTACTAGGGATCCCACCAACTGCTCCGTCACCCTCCCCGCCTTCTACAGGGAACAAGTGGGTTTTTATGGTCTGAGCCACCTCTACTTTAGACATGTTTGAGACAGTTAATTGGAGATGTGAGGCAAGCACTTTCAGTTCGGATTTTGACAGACAGTCAATATCAGGGGCTGTGGGTTCTGATTCTATGAAAACTCTAGCATCTTCTTCATTAATTAGTTGAGGCATGATTAATATTCGGTTTTTTAGTAGTGAAACGTTAATGAAACTGAGTGAAACTGTATGAAACGAATCCTGGCAAGGTCGCCACTCTTCTGTTACGTATCTTGATCCTCAAGTGGTTAACTTGATGAATCTAGATAGCACAGAGATATATATTAAGGTATCAGTCAGCTGAAGGCAAAACAAAAGTAAAATCTAATAAAATTATTTCCTGTTGTTGCTTCCTTTCCTTTTGGATCTTAGGACTTAGTATCCTTTATTGACTGATACTCTTTAATTATGAAAAATACTGAAACTAATTAAAGTCATGTAGTATTTATAAAGAATATTATTTAACCGAAGCTTAGTAGGCTATGGTTATGAACCGAATAAGTTATATCTAAAGGACTATTAATTCTATAAAAAGTCTTGAAAGATAAATATTAAAGTAAGAATATTTCAGTCTCTTACCCTATTTGAAAGGAATAGATAGTTTTCTTATGTCCTTTTATTTATATTTAATTTAATTATTCTTGGTTCTGGTCTTACGTTAATAGAATTATATTATTATTATCATCAGGAGTAATATCAAAGTCACATAAAAAGTTAGATATATATATTTAATAATTAGTTAAATGTATTTCTTAACCACGTAACATTGGTTTGATTAGGAGTAAATAAAGTTACAGGATCGTTTCATAGATTCGATTCAGGTCTCACTCAAATAATATGAAAAGCAAAATATAATATTTTGAAGCAAAAGAATTTTCTTCAGCTTAGGAAATCACTATAAGTAATATTAACACAGCCATGTTAGTCTAAGGCGATATTACTAATATGAGACAATAGCATCACCGTACTAAGCACCGTTAAGCAATGTAAGCTTAATTCAAAGAAAATGAAAGAACTCGTAAGTATTAATATAAAACAATAGTATTACTTTCATCATAACCCAATTACTTAAAGAGTTGCTTTAGTCCACAAGTTAGTCAACTAAAAAAGTTAAGTACACAATAATAGTAGCGTTAACGTTAATTCGCAATCAAATATTTAAATACACAATAATAGTAGCGTTAACGTTAATTCGCAATCACATATCTCACTAACCAACATAACGTAAGTGTTTACACCGAACACACTTAACACACATTTATATAATCTGACTGACAGTCACAATCCCATTATAATACTTCACCCCGTCTTCCTCCAGCTGCAAGTTCACCTTCCCCAACTCCAAATGAGACTGATTTGAATGCCCACAACTCGGGTCTTATATACCAAACAATGATGGTGTAGGAACGAATCAGGAGGCGAGTGATGGTGCGCGCCCCTATCATAGCTCCTCGAGTTGCATAGCAGGTGCCTGGTCCAATCACAGCTCCCGGCGTCGATCATACGTCATAGCATCGTGGCATCGAGGTAGTTTGTAGGGTCCCCTATGACGCACGCAGGTGTGAAGGCTTGTTTGCAGGTATGCGGGCGAGGTAGTTTCCCCACTCGCTTCACCGTTTGGGTAGTTCGGCTCCTTCAACTCTAATTCTAACTCTTAAATTAACATACAGGGCTCCGTATGTCAGAATATATAAAATAGTGTTAATTCCTATACCGTATTAGCCACAGTTGTCGAGTTAAGGGGAGGTATTTAGTTTGTTCCCTAGACCTCCTGATGGAGCTTAAAATTACACCCCCTTGAGTCCCTTTCAAGATAAATTTGTACATTTTTCGGTAGAAAAATTTCCCGGCCGAAGGCCGGTTCCTCTTAAATTACAGGCTTGCTATCGCTCGCCAGGATAAAATCGACACCTGAATTGCACGAAAGGTCTTAATATGGGGTGAAAGTTCTTAAAATCGCTAAACTAATGGGGCAAACGTTTTATAATATCAAAATCAATGGGGCTAAACATGAGGGAGAAAGGGGTCAAGAAAAAGATCCCTCAAGTGGAGATCTGCCCTTAATGTTGGTGACAGTGGGATGAAATATTCGGGGAAATATTTTGACATTAATGGACATAATGTTATGAAGTTAAGGGAGCCCACATCGCTTTTTTTCTCCTTCTCTCCCTCTCTCTTTGGCCTGTATCCATTCGGCCCCATTCAGCCTAATGTTTTAAGACGTTTACCCCCATCCAGGCGTCAATATTTTCCTGGTGAGCGGTAGCGAGCCAGCATTTATATATTTTTTTTTTTGACAGCAAGCTAAATTTGTAAATTTTTCGTCGAAAAATTTCTCCGACAATGCCGAATTTCTCCATACAATACTGGCTCGCTATCGCTCGCCAGGAAGAAATCGACACCTGGATGGGGATAAATGTCTTAAAACAATTATCTGAATGGGGCCGAATGGATACAAGCCACGGAAAGAGAGAAAAGGAGAGATAGATAAAAAAAAGCCGGTGACCTCCCTTAATTACATTTGCTCCTTCGCAGTAATTTATAATATGATGACTGTGTGTGTGTGTGTGTGTGTGTTACTCAGTTACTCAGTTACTTGTTCGTCAAGGGGAATCCACGCAATGCGAGCTAAGCTCATTATTATCGCGCCTCCTTAACTGGGAATGTATTGCGTGAAATGCATGTTAAGTGTTTTATGTACTGTTGGAATGGCTGTGGATGTGTGTGTAGTCTGTATTTTAGCCAATTGGCGACATCGGAAACGAAGGCTTAGGGTGGATCTGTATGGTACCATTCTCACTATAGACGGTACCGTCTCGCCCGAAGGCTTAGGTAGCCATCAGCTTAGGTGAACCATATGATACCCATCTCGCCTTGTACCATTTTTGCCAACCCCAGATGGGACGTCACAACGTCGCCCACTTATTCCAGGTACCTATTTACAGCTAGGTGAACTGAGGCTAACACATGAAAGGAGACAAGCCCAATTTGTCTCCGCCCGGCCGGGGATTGAACCCCCGACCCCTCGTGTGTGAGACGAGAGCTCTACCTACTAGGCTACGGGCTGTGTGTGTGTGTGTGTGTGTGTGTATCATAGATAAAGACACCACACATATTTTGCGGTTCTTAATAGGTAGTCCGGCCTTAAATCTATAACATTAGTTGTTACGGAGTTGAAGACAAGGCCAACAGAGGAAGTTACTCTCAAAAACTTTCCCTGGCCGTGATGGCAAGGTTTGGACGGACCGCCTCGGGGGACCCAAGAAGTCTCCTGCCCATGTAGGTGCTCTCGTTAACAGCCAGGATCAGTCTGTTGATCCCTTAGGATAAGATCTAGGTTAAGTATGTGTATTATCAGCCTCATTGGCTGCCTACTCCAAATAAACCGATTATTATTAGGGGTTCGTCCCCTACGGGGAACCCCTATTGTAATCATTAAACCTGGGATTTCATCCAAATTCTTCTTACGCGCCGGTTTCGACGCAATAACTCCAGAACCGCTTTTTGGATCGGGATCAAACTTTCACAAGAGGTGCGTTTTTGTATTGGGCAACTTTTGATATGCTAAACATCCGGCATGGCGGCCAAACAGGCCCGTGGCAGCCGATTTCCCGAAAAACTTGACGCCTAAATACCGTCTCTCCCACTCACAGGAAACGACTGGGCTTTGGCATACGCACTCCCCTACTAATGCTCCGCAAATTTTATAGAGAAGGTTTTGCTTTTGCACGTGGGTTTTTTTCCGGCAATCTTGAAAAAAAACTCAAATTCCACTTAAAATTCCACATCTTGAAAACTACGCCGATGATCAGAGCCATGCTTGCGTAGTTGGGTGAGGCTCGCGATTCCGAACGTTTTGATACCAAAAAAATATAAATGGGTGGAATAGTTTGGCCGCAGCATTAAAAACTGTCTATTCTTAAATTACTTTAAAACCGAATTCGCTACCCACACAAAGTTTACCGTCTACAGTCTATAGGCTTCCACGCATCCCCCAGTTTTGCTTAATAACATAATCTCTTTATTATTCAGATCTATCATTTGTTTTTTATTTAAATCTCTCAAAACTGTTCGAGTCCCTACGAATTCCAGCAATTATTTAGCCAACCTACCTATACATACCTACCCTACCAAATAATAATGATAAATTCAAATTTATTTTTGGTGAATGACAGAGTATTGGCTAAGGTTTTTAACAATTCCTCCCTTTGCCAAATGCTTAGCTTAAAAACAATGATATGGACCTTTAAAGTTTTGGCAATTGCCCGTGTGACTCGTATTTTAACCCTCCTAAAGTGTTACCACGAAATACCGCTAGATCCTTTCTCAAAAGTCGCTAGCATGTTGCTACATAGCCAAACAATGTTAGGATAATGCTGCAATTTCTAAAGAGTTTTGGCTTGTTTGTTTTGCAAATTGTACAATGTAATATGACTAGAATGTCTGAAATTTTTAAATTATCCCTAGTAAATCTCTCTAGATATGAAAAAATGGCTTCTAAATTGAAGTAAATAGCTCTACATCTTGCGGTAATATGTAGCGATACAACTGGCAACACTGCCTACAGTAAGTGTTACCCCAAAACACCGCTAGATCCTTTCTCAAAAGTCGCTAGCACGTTGCTACATAGTCAAACAATGGTAGAACAATGCTGCAATTCCTAAAGAGTTTTGATTTGTTTGTTTTGCAAATTTTACAATGTAATATAACTAGAATGTCTGAAATTTTCAAATTATCCCGAGTAAATGTCTCTAGATATGAAAAAATGGCTACTAAACTGAAGTAAATATACCTCTACATCTAGCGGTAATATGTAGCGGTACAACTGGCAACACTGCCTACAACTACCCTCTCATCACCAATGATTATGTTCTGCTGAGGTTTGTATTTGCTTATCTTATCCTGTGTATAAATGTAACCCTTACACATGTTTCTATTAAATAATGACATTAAACAGGATTCATGATTTAAATACAAGGCTAGATATTTATCAGAAGTACGTATTTACCTTCGGAAAGCTAAAATATAATGTTTACACATATGGGATAGGGAGGAGGGAGGGAGGTATAAGGGGTGGACCGATGGAAGGGAAGAGAACCCCGATATACAAGATACATAGCTTCATATGCGCGTATTGATCACTTTCATGCTATTATGTATGCATACAGAAGTAGCAGGACACATATGTCAAGAGTGAACACCAATAACTTAATCCATACACAGTAAAAAAGACGGAAATAATATCGTACATGTGAAGTGATGGAATGGGGATGGGGGGGGGGGGGGGAGTGTGTATGATAATGTAAACAGGACAGTTCGTCGCTAGATAGGCGTGTGTGGGCTTGTGTGATGGTCTTGTGTAGCTATGTTTGTGCTTGTTTGAGTGTTGAGTTATCTCTCTCTCTCTCTCTTATTTATCGCTGTCTTCCTTACGATTACGACATACTGTACTAGTGCATGAGAACAGGAAATAGGGAGCCTCGCTCTCTCTCACACAAATGAGAACATAAGTAAACAGGAGTCTGCAGAGAGCCGATTGGCTATAAGACTCGGTAGCCTATTCCACATATCTACAACTCTGTTAGTAAACGAATAGAGGCAGATCCCTTACACACCCAGTCTCTCTCTGTCGCTCGTTTGTTTGCACACCGGTACAAATGAGGCAGATCCCTTACAAGATGAACATGGGAATCTGCAGAGAGACAAGTGGCCCACAAAAGGCAGATCCCTTTCACATACAACCCATTTCATCCATATGACTATCT
The DNA here is from genome assembly GCA_037953745.1 of Lithodes maja. NCBI lineage: Eukaryota > Metazoa > Arthropoda > Malacostraca > Decapoda > Lithodidae > Lithodes > Lithodes maja. The sequence continues at coordinate 10,314 of JBAKBP010023257.1, forward strand.
GATTTTATCTTTAAATTCTCTATTGTTCTTGATCCCACTATAGCACTAGGTAGCCTATTTCACATATCTACGAATCTGTTACGAGAGAGGCAGATCCCTTACACAGCCAATCTCTCTCTCTTATTTGCACACTGGTACAAAGGAGGCAGATCCTTACACATGCTACCAAGATGAAAATGGGAGTCTGCAGAGAGCTGGTTGGCCCACACACGGCAGATCCCTTTCACACCCAATCCATCTCGTCTTATCAAATTTTATGTTGAAGCTCTATTGTTATTGATCCCACTATAGCACTTGGTAGCCTATTCCACATATCTACAACTCTTTTACCTAGCGAATAGAGACAGATCCCTTACACAGCCAATCTCTTTCTCTCTCGCTCTTGTTTGGTTGCACACCGGTACAAATGAGGCAGATCCCTTACACATGAAACCAAGATGAAAATGGGAATCTGCAGAGAGTCAAGTGGCCTACATAAGGCAGGTCCCTTTCACACTCAACCCATCTCATAAACTTTACCTGTTATTTACACTACTTACTATACACCCACGTTATCATATACCAGCAACCAAAACACAATTGTATGAAATAGGAACATAAGAAAATGGGAGTCTGTAGAGAGCCATTGGCCCACACAAGACAGATTCTTTTCACACCCAACCCATCTCATAAAAACTCTCTCATTTATTTCCGTCTTCTTTACATTTATGACATCCTAGTCTCTCTCTCTCTCTCACACAAATGAGAACATAAGAAAACCGGAGTCTGCAGAGAGTCGATTGGCCCACACATGTCAGATCCCTTTCACACCCAACCCATCCCGCGCTCTCTCTCTCTCTCATATTTATCGCTATCTTCCTTACGTTTACGACATCCTATTCACTCGCCATACTCCCTCTCCTTCACAAATGAGAAAATAACAAAATAAGAAAACGGGAGTCTCCAGAGCAGATTGACCTACACATGGCAGATCCCTTTCACACCCAACCCATCTTGTTCTATCTAATTTCAAGTTGAAGCTCTATTGTTCTTGATCCCATTATAGCACTCGGTAACCTATTCCACATATCTACAACTCTGTTACTAAACGGATAGAGGCAGATCCCTTTTACAGCCAATCTCTCCCTCTCTCGCTCTTGTTTGTTTGCACAATCTGCTCCTTCTGTAGTTTCTCCATGCCCGATAAGTTAAATGATCTTTTGATATCTGTGACACAGCATTTGTATCAAACACAATACCCTGCTTGCAAAACCGTCGAACCCCGGACAACGTTGCTTGCAACTTTAATTATTATTATTATTATTATTATTATTATTATTATAGTATTATAAATATTATTATTAGTAGTATTGTTATCACACACACACAGTCTTGAGGCTTAAACTGTAAATAACAAAAATAGAAGCGAGAAAACAGGGAGACTATTTCCACATTAGCCCAATTAATGTACCATTTAAACAATGATAAACCTTTTAGACATTGCTACATGGACTCCTAAAACCTCCAGAAACCTTAACCTGCTCATAAATTAATATATGCTCTCTCTCATCCTACCTACCTACCTACCTACCTACCTACACTTCTCTCCCGCCCTACCTACTTACCTACACCTCCCGTCCTACCTACCTACCTACCTACACTTCTCTCCCGCCCTACCTACCTACCTACACCTCCCGTCCTACCTACCTACCTACCTACACTTCTCTTCCGCCCTACCTACCTACCTACCTACACCTCCCGTCCTACCTACCTACCTACCTACACTTCTCTCCCGCCCTACCTATTTACCTACACCTCCCGTCCTACCTACCTACCTACACTTCTCTCCCGCCCTACCTACCTACCTACACCTCCCGTCCTACCTACCTACCTACCTACACTTCTCTCCTGCCCTACCTACCTACCTACACCTCCCGTCCTACCTACCTACCTACCTACACTTCTCTCCCGCCCTACCTACTTACCTACACCTCCCGTCCTACCTACCTACCTACCTACACTTCTCTCCTGCCCTACCTACCTACCTACACCTCCCGCCCTACCTACACTTCTCTCCCGCCCTACCTACCTACCTACACCTCCCGTCCTACCTACACTTCTCTCCCGCCCTACCTACCTACCTACACCTCCCGTCCTACCTACCTACACTTCTCTCCCGCCCTACCTACACCTCCCGTCCTACCTACCTACCTACACTTCTCTCCCGCCCTACCTACCTACCTACACCTCCCGTCCTACCTACCTACCTACACTTCTCTCCTGCCCTACCTACCTACCTACACCTCCCGCCCTACCTACACTTCTCTCCCGCCCTACCTACCTACCTACACCTCCCGTCCTACCTACCTACCTACACTTCTCTCCCGCCCAACCTACCTACCTACACCTCCCGTCCTACCTACCTACCTACACCTCCCGCCCTACCTACACTTCTCTCCCGCCCTACCTACCTACCTACACCTCCCGTCCTACCTACCTACCTACACTTCTCTCCCGCCCTACCTACCTACCTACACCTCCCGTCCTACCTACCTACCTACACCTCCCGTCCTACCTACCTACCTACCTACACTTCTCTCCCGCCCTACCTACCTACCTACACCTCCCGTCCTACCTACCTACCTACCTACACTTCTCTCCCGCCCTACCTACCTACCTACCTACACTTCTCTCCCGCCCTACTTACCTACCTACCTACCAACACATCCAGCTGATCACTTTAATGTTTAACCAGACTTAATGTGCCGTCAACTTTAATTTAGGATAACACGTGTTTAAAATCACCCGGCATTAAAAACTTTTCTTAAGGGGGGGATAGTTGGTTTTTCTCGACCCCCTTCACCCTCATGTTCAGCCCTCCTATAGTTTTCAGAATTTAAGACTTTCGGCCAATAGTTTGGCGATTTTCAGACCTTTCACCCCATTTCTTTGTCAATATTAAGACCTTTCGTGCCATTTACTGTGGGTATCAGAGGCCGTGTGGCATAGTTTTTCGGGAATAACTTATTAACAAACAGTTGGATCAGTATGATATTTTGCCAGGGCTTGTTTCACACCTTCCCCAAATTTTTGTCAATATTGTGCATTACCAAATGTGGAGACTTTCGCCACTTTTCGCTGTGTCATGAGGTTAAAGTCACACCTGAATGACTAGGAAACAGACAAGGCTACCGTGGCGTACCTGTGAAAACCACCAAACCATTATTGCTCCTTCATCAAACACGGTCGTTATCACCCACCACCCAAGCCTACTATCGTCTTTACATTCAGGTTATTATGTCACTATTAAATAACAATATACAAAAATTAAGTGTTTCTCTTTCACTCTCACTCACTCTCACACACGTCCAGCTGATCACACACACTCTACGTTTGACCACAGAGTTAACGCAGCGTGAGCCCCGGAGTGAATGCTGATTAACATTACCAAGCGCTTTAATTAACCGCGAGTGTTGTTTGTAAAGGCTATCATAAATAGAGGCGAGGGAAAGTGAGGGAGAAAGAGTGGGAGGGAGAGAGAGTGCTTGAGTGAAAAAAGTGAGTGTTTGTGTGTGTGTGGGAGGGAGAGATAGTGCGTGAGTGAAAAAAGTGAGTGTTTGTGTGTGTGGGAGAGAGAGATAGTGCGTGAGTGAAAGAGTGAGTGTGTGAGAGTAAAAAGGAGTACAAAGGAAAGCAAGCAACAAGTCTAGTGACCCTTCTAGGCGGCTTGCCCTCCACAACACTGAGGATGTGGTTTAGAGTGGGTAAGGGAAAATTAGAAAGGGAACTACTGCCCTGGAACTAATGTCCGTGGCAGGATTAGGAAGTTAGTAAGGGACAGATGGGTTAGCAATGTGGGTGTGTGGGTGTATGCGTATGTGTGTGTGTGAGAGAGAGAGAGAGAGAGAGAGAGAGAGAGAGAGAGAGAGAGAGAGAGAGAGAGAGAGAGAGAGAGAGAGAGAATGTGTGTGTGTGTGAGAGAGAAAGAGAGATAGAGAGAGCGAGAGCGAAAGCGAGTGCAAGAGAGAGAGGATGGATGGGAATATGTCACATTTATCACTGCATTACCACTGGAATTACAAAGTCAGGTTATTTTTCCCTCTGCTAAATAGACTTACTTTAAAGCCTTGGCGTGGGTTCAATCCTCACAAATTCATCAAATGTTTTGACAACGTTCTAATTATGAATTAGAGCGTATTATTAGCAAGTTTAATCGAGGAATAAATATTGTCTCAAATTACAATAATATAAATAATAGTAATAATAATAATACTTATTGTTAATAATAATGATAATAATAATGATGATGATCAAAATAACACTACTACTACTACTACTAATAATAATAATAATAAAAATAATTGTTATAATAAAATCCAAATAAACGACGATATAGGTTATGTTTTAGCTATCTCCGTTCGAAACAGTTTAGGAAGGACCACTCTATGCCCGAAAAATTACATAGCATAGCATAAAAGGGAACAATCAGCCTTGAATAATAAGTACAATATACTATCTCCAACTGTTATCCAATATGGCTGTTAACCCCTTTCGTACCGGCGACGTCTTGTTTATTTTATCCTGGCTATTAATAGACGATTTTAGTCAGTTGGAAAAAGGGCTTCAAGCAATTTTCACGCTTCGAACTACCTCACTTAACCCTTTTTAATACCGGGACCACATATTGTTACGGCTGGATCGGCAATACATATTCGGGATTCTTGATCGTAGGACAGAAATGGCTTATGTGACAACGACACGCTCGATTCCAGTCCCAAATACTATATGCTCCAGACAACAAAAGCACCAACGCCCTACAGAGTTATCGTCTATGGTAACGAGGTACCTTAACTCGGCGAAAGTGTACAACAGGGGTAGGCTATGAGGCTAAACTCCCTCAGACATTTATAGGTTACGTTATTACTAAAGAAATGCAATACTCAAGAAACTACGTTAATATTAAGCCTCTAATAATGTAGAATAGAAGCAGGCTAAAGGTATGACAGTGAAATGCTAAATGACAAAGGTACACGCCTACTTGAAAGCGCGTGCACTAGAATAACTGTCCCCTACTAACATGCACTAGCATGTAGCATACAAGATGTTCATGATCCAGTAGATACCTAATAATACACATGGAAGGAACATAAATAGTAGTCACTTATTATAAGAATGAATCTATACTTGGAATAACTAAAAGGTTGCAGGCAACAGTACTGCGCCGGTAGCCTACTACCGCATAGGCTACTTCGCTTCTCTCACTCTGTCTCCCCTCTGAGTCTGTATGCGCCCTACGCAACAGAACTCCGGACACAGCAGCAAAACGACAGTGCAGTTAATTGATACATGAAAGTATTAATAGTGTTGTCTTGTGTGTGAGTAATGTGTACTGTAAAGTGTTACATACATAAACTTAAAGAGAGCTGCAATGCATAGTAGGGTGGTCCTTAACTATACATGATTTTTTTTTTTTTTAAATGTTAAGCTCTCACCCTGCCAAAGTGTTCCATTGGTCCCAAATACACCCCAGCCAAAAAAGAAATTAAATCCATTAACATTTAGGGGTTTCCCAGGGGGGTCAAAGATTCCCCCCTTGTGCATATACCGGGCAATATACAGAAATGTACAATAAATGTCGGGAATCACTACAGCTAGCATTCCAGGTCCCCCCACGACAAGTTTGTGGGTATTAGCTGCTCTAAGGCAGGGGTATCATGGTCGCTAGCCACTCATTGTTGCCTGGTCGCTGTCAGGGTAGATTTCTTGGAGTCTGGAAACATCTTTCGGTGTTCTCCGACAACTTGAAGAAGGAACTGGAGTTGCTCTTCCCCTTTCGTTAGCAATCCGCTAAAGTCCTGGACGAGAGCCACTCCACGTTCGGCATGGTCATTGACGACCTTCAGTGCTCCGACGATGGCCTTTGCTGTCTTGAAGTCCTCAAGATCTTCCCAAGATGCTGGGTTTGCCTCCAAGAAACTTGTCGAAAGACCCAGGCGAGTGAAGAGGAGCAAGGAGTTCATGGAGGCGAAGTCGTCCAGAGTCTTATTTCGGATTTCTTGCAGATCGACGACTGCTCTCTTGGGTGGATTTTCAAGCCCTTCTTCTTCGCTCATCTTCTGTACAATCCTTCTCTTCACATCAAGCGGAACGGTGGCATCAAAAACAGAGAGTCCGATCAGTTCCTCTGAGAGGTACCAAAGATGAGATGCCAGTTTCTTGCTGGCGGCCTTAGACACTTGGCTGTCACACTCTTCAAATGCAGTAAGTTGTTGCAATAGTGCCAAGTCAGAAGCAGGAGCTGAAACTCCATCTGTTGCAGTTGTCCATGCCTTCAGATAAAATTTGACGATGAACACAAGGACTCTTTCCAAGCCATGTGATTCTTTTTTTGACAATTTGAATTGGCCAGAGAACATCCACACTTTCAAAGAGTAGATTACTTTTGACATCCATCTTGCATGATGCATTGGTCCTGGAGACTTGAAAGATATTCCTCCTTCTGGAATACCACCCAAAAAAATGACACACAGCTCTAGAAATTCGCGGTAATCATCTCTGGGTTGCTTTTCTTGGAGCTGCTTCTTGGCAAACTTCAAGATATCGTCTCTGTCGGGTTCGAACAAAGCAAAGTTCGCCATTTTCTCTGCTGTTTGGTAAGATGACTGGTCCATTAACGACCACTTCTGACCAAATCTTTTGAAGAGGAGAACTACTGGACCGGAAGTTGACACCATGCAGGTGCTGAAGACAGCCCCCACAAGCAATTCCAAGACGTGGTGACGGCAAGCTAGGAATAGAAGCTCTCTTCCCAACTTCTGCTGGATGAGGGTGCACGCTCCAGAGATGTGGCCAGTGTTCGAAGATGTTGTGTCGAAGGACATAGCTGCAACACGATCAGTTATATCCCATTCCTGCAGTGCGTTTACCACAGCATCGGCCTGAGCTGCCCCAGTGCCACTTCCCAACTTTGGAACTGCAAGAAGCTGGTCGACTCCAAGCCCAGAAACCAACACTGGCAATCGGTCCACTTGCTCTTTGCCAGTTAAAGCTGGGATTAATTTTCCATCCCAGTGGACAGTCAGGCTGACAGTGGGATCAAATTTATCCTGAACGGAGCGGGCAAAGTTCATCCTGTGGGATTCTCGGTGGCGGTGAATGGAAGAACGATTTATGTTGAGCTCTTCCACGTTGTGCCCCAAGCTCTTTGCTGCTTCGGCGAGTACGAAGGCAGCTTTTCTGTCGGACAACTTCGTTCTGTCCAAAGCAGCTGCCAGCGATGGCGTCACAATGTTCATCTTCGCTCGCTTTGGAGGAGGTGGGGTGGCAAACACTGCTTCAGTTTCATCAGGTTGATCATCACTGCTGGATTCGCTGGAAGACGATGAACTTGCAAGCACTGCCACACTTGAAGAAGGTCCGGGTTCTTCGTTTGCCTGATCTCGTCTTCGTTTCTGGCTTTGCACTCTCTGTCTTGCTCTTTCTTCCTTAGCTGCTAGAACCAAATCTAGCCCTGCCATTGTTCCTCTTCTTCCCTTTTCCCGTTGGGCAATCAGAAACTGTCGATCTTCTTCAACGGTGATTCTTGTCATTGCTTCAGCATGAGCAATGTCAAAGAGGTCGTCGAACTTCTCGCGAAATTTGTCTTCATTCGTTCTTTGTGTATCTGTCTTGCGGTCTTTGTGCTTTTTTAAACACTTATATTCCGCAAATAGGGATTCCATCTTCATGATGGCGTGCTGTTGCGGTTTTGTCGGTATTCTTGCTCTTTCCCAGAATTGGACAACCTCGCGAATTACCGCTGTCGACGCTTCTCTAACTGTTTTCTTTTCCTTCACATGAATGTACAGGAACCTCCCAACCGCTTGCTTATTTGAAGGCAGCTTGTTTCCAGCCAGTTTGTCTGAAGGTCCAAGCAAGTAAACATCTTTTTCCCTTCTTTCCATTTTGAATGAAACTGAAATGAAACAAATGTTAAATGTTAATTTAGGCCATGCTAATACACAATTTATGCCATGCTAATACACACAACTGAAATGAAACAAATGTTAAATGTTAAGGGGACGTTTCCCAACTTTTTCTTTATTATTGATGTTACAGTTTTAAAATGGTCTTTAGTCTTGAAGATATGGTCTTTGGCTATCCAAAACTGGCTTTGTTTTGTCTGTAGCTCAATTTTTCCCTGAGAAAAATGGGCAAGTAGACATGTAATTAGAGCAAATTACGTTAGCAGGGAGAGTAGCTGGTAGCTGCTGACACAAACACAACCTCGCTCACTCGCTACTACAGTGTAACTGGTGCTCGACTGCTCGTATGTTCATACTCTCGTAAAGTGAACCAGTTGCCACAAGTCGCTAGATACCTTTTGTCTTCCCATTGTAAGCTGCACACAGATAAATTCCGGAAATGTTCGCAAGGGGGGAATCTTTGACCCCCCTGGGAAACCCCTAAATGTTAATGGATTTCATTTCTTTTTTGGCTGGGGTGTTTTTGGGACCAATGGAATACTTTGGCAGGGCGAGAGCTTAACATTAAAAAAAAAAAAAAAATTAGGACCACCCTAATGCATAGTAAAATAAAGATATAACCCACTCATCATCCCCATGTGTTCTAGCTAGCAGGCCAAGTCACAGGAACAACGAGTCCCAGCACCGAAAGCGAGAACCCAGGAAAAGACTGTAGAGAACACAAGGACAGATAAATTACGTTACTCTACTATACCGGCACTACGAGCGAGCTGTAGTCTCTGGTACTGCACTCGCTCCTGGCTCGGTAGGCAAATCAAGGCTAAGTCCTCGCCCCTCTACAGACAACTCCTGGGCATGGTCGGGCTCTTACACATGGCACTAGTCTAGTCACAAATTGGATGATGAGCTGGGCATATAACTCGTGAACATGTAGAACGTTCACCAACTATCCTCATCAAGAAGATCGCTGTTCACATTAACCCCTTAAATCTAATACATGTAAATATATGCTTGTCCTAAGAGTAATACGAGAGGTGAGTGCTGAAACTCCTTTAGGACCTCAAGGGAAGGGTATGCATTTAAATAGAGAGAAGAATGAAATGAGAGTAATGTCGTCAGAGAGAAAGAGTGCAACCGTGAGAAATTGGGAGAGAGGGCAAGGGATGTTGGAATCTCAAAGGTTCTAGGCAACCTGGTCATAGAGCACACAGCGAGCCTCCAGGCAATGTGCTGTACGACAACATGGGCAGCCCAGGCAGCATAGGCAGGCGGCAATGTACTACCAACCCTGTCGCACCTAGCTATAAGCGCAGGGCTGCCAACCGGTCCATACGTCTGGCAACCACCCCCCCCGGCAGCGTGGCGCACCGCTACCCTCTCGCTCTGAAGTCCAACTCACTCTCTCTCTCTGAATTCCTATTATCTCATCTATCAACTTCTCTATTGATACTACATATTAAATGGAAGGTCTCGACATGGCTTAAAACAAAACCCACCACTGGTTAGCAAATGACGAGACCTTTGCAGAGATACAAAGAACATAGTTATACGTTGTCACACTCAATATAAGCAGCCAACACGGTACACGCACCGTGACGGTACAGTGGAGTACCAAGGAGTACAATCAGGTTGCGTTGCTACGCACTGGGTGCGTCACAGCCCCCCCAAGATTTTAGATAATCGACCTTAGAAGCATTATCAAAATCTGACAGGCAACCAACCGACCTGCTACCCTTAGCTGCCACTAATTGCAAAAGGTGCACAACAACTGAAGTGTGAATTATACATAAAACACAATATCGCATGCATCATGCTACAACAATAAAGACTTACAAAACTAAAAAAAAATTCTCGTTTATTTTATTGTTTTATAATCTTTTTGGACGGCGTTATGATAGCCTAATTTTACTCCTGCTCAACCCACACACCGTGCACGACTATCCTGGATCATCAACCCTTGATAGACAATCTGCTATCACGTTCTCACTCCCGGCAATATGCTGAATGTTGAGATTATACTCTTGGAGCATTAGGGACCACCTGGTCAACCGCATATTCCGATTGTGAAACTGATTTAGGAATTTCAAGGGATGATGGTCCGTATAAATCGTCACTACCGGGCCGTAGGCTGGAACATAAACTTCGAAATGTTTGAGCGACAAAACGATAGCAAGAAGCTCCTTCTCTATAGTCGAGTAATGCCTTTGTGCCGAATTAAACTTGCGAGAAAAGAAGCTCACTGGGTGTTCCAAGCCCTCGGAATCAGTCTGCAGTAACACTGCCCCGGCACCCACACCGCTGGCATCAGTCGCCAGCTGAAAACTCCTGGAGAAGTCTGGGGCTCTCAAAATCGGATGTGTACACAGCAGGTGCTTGACTAGGTCGAAAGCCCTCTGACACTCCGAAGCCCAACAGAACTTCACTGACTTCGACAGTAGATCAGTTAACGGTGCTAAGACAGTAGAGTATCCCCGGATGAAGCGCCTATAATAGCCTATCATACCTAGGAACCGCATGACCTGGCGCTTAGTGGTGGGCCTGGGAAACATATTGATAGCCTGTATCTTGCTCAGGGGGGGGCACACCCGGCCTAACCCGACCACGAAGCCAAGATACTGCACAGTAGCCTTTACAAACTCGCACTTCCTCAGGTTCACCACCAGCCCAGCATCGTGCAACTTCCCAAACAGGGTCTCTAAGTGCCTTAGGTGATTATCAAAATTGTCATCATACACTATCACGTCATCAAGGTAGACCGTGCAGTTAGGGATTTAGTCACAAATATCGTTCATCAGGTTCTGAAACGTGGCAGGTGCGTTCTTAAGCCCATAAGGCATTACGTTACATTGGTAGGTCTTGCCATCTACCACAAAACCACAAACTTGCTTAGCTCGGTCCGACAGGGGTACTTGCCAGTAGCCTTTTACAAGATCAATTTTAGTAAGGTACTTTGCATTCCCTATCTTGTCCACGCTGTCGTCAACTCGAGGCAAAGGGTAAGGGTTGGTAGTGGTCAAGCCATTTAGCCTACGAAAATCTATGCAGAACCGCACCTTGCCGTCAGGTTTTGGCTGCAACGTGACGGGTGATGTCCACTTCACATAACCTTCAGTGATCATCCCTCTCTCAACCATGTACTTTAACTCCTCCCGTAAAGCTGGCAACTTTACCGGGGGCACACGGTAGGGCACTGACTTGAAGGGCACATTATCACCGACGTCCACGTCGTGCGTTACCTGAGTAGTGAGACCTGGGTGTTCGGCGAAAACAGAGGGGTATGACCTGAACAGGCCTAGGACAGCAGCACCCTGGTGCTCAGGCAGGTGACTTACAGCTTGCCTAGCCTCTTGTTCAGTATTCCCCGCCCACTGTTCCGCGGAAATGACACAGTCCCAGCTATCCTCCTCAGCAGCATGACTGTCCCCACCTCCTTCTCCACCCTGGCCGCTGCAGGCCAGCACAGGGACAGTGAGAGGCTCTGAGGGGCGTCTCACATACTCTTTCATGAGGTTAACATGACATAACTGATGTTTTCTTCTACGGTCAGGTGTTGCAACGAGATAATCAAGGTCGGACAGTTTCTTAGCCACCACATACGGCCCAATAAACTTGGCAGAAAGGGGGTGTCCAGGCAAAGGTAAAAGCAACATTACCTCCTGACCCACCGAAAACTCCCGAAGCTTCACCTTGGCGTCATACTGGTGCTTCATGACCGCCTGTGCATTAACCAAGTTATTACCTGCCGCTGCCATGCAACCTATAAGTCTCTCCCGGCTCTCAAGGATATATTTAAGTACAGACCCCGGCTTCTCTTCGCCCTCCCAGATCTCTTTCACCATACTTAAAGGTCCTCTCACATTATGGCCAAAGACTAGTTGATTTGGACTGAACCCCAGGCTCTCTCCTGGGACTTCACGTGCAGCGAACAGAACATACGGCAGACCCAAATCCCAATCAGTGTCATGTTCTGCACAGTAACAGCGTAGCATACTCTTCAGGGTCGAGTGCCACCGCTCCAAGACTCCCTGACTCTCGGGATGGTAGGCCGACGACACTACAGAACATATACCGTGCAACTGAAGGGTTTGTTTGAACAATTTGGATGTAAAATTGCTCCCCTGGTCTGACTGCACCTCACGTGGAAATCCATAACGGGAACAGAACAATAATAAGTTTTTAACAACTGCCTTTGCCGAGCCGTTTCTCATGGGGTATGCGTCCGGGTATCTCGTAGCCACATCCATGATTGTCAACAGGAATTTATTGCCACTACTAGTAGGCGGGAAAGGGCCAACCAAATCTACTACAACTTTGCTGAACGGAGGCCCGGTGACAGGTATGGGAAACAAAGGTGCCTTCGGGATTGTCTGGTTAGGCTTCCCCGTTGTCTGGCAGGTCGCACACCCAGCCACCCATGCACAGACATCAGCCTTGACCCCAGGCCACCAGAAAAACCTGCCCAATGCCGCCAATGTTTTTGTTACCCCCAAATGACCCGCCACCGGCACATCATGCGCCAGACACAATAAGGACTCTCTATACTTATTTGGAACAACCACCTGGTCTACTACCCTCGCACCGCCCTCCCACTTCGATTTGGGGTCTAGAAATCTGCGGTACAATATCCTGTTGAGCCTAAAGAAATCTCCCGGCTTCGCATCCCCATCTTCCTCCAACTCTATGGCACCATTGCTATAACGAGCTAGGCTAGCGTCTTGCAGCTGCTGCTCACTAATGTCCCTGGGCGTCAATGCATCAAGATGGTTTTGTAATAAGACATTACCCCGGCTAGTAGGCTCTACTGCCTTAGTGGCTCTCGCTACAGCTCTTGCCTCACGCGAAGTCTCACCCAACTCTGCCTTGTTACACACCATATCTGGGCCAGAGTCAACTCCCGTGTTTATTATAGGTCCAAGTACCGAATCACCGAGAAGTGCAGCAGAATCAATGTCCCTTTTCCTGCCCTTAGCAACCTTCTCCTGATCCTTCCTCCACTGTCCCCGAGGTTGAGTGCTAGGCTGTGCAGGAGCCGCAGAGCGAGATCGGGTTACCACACAGGCCATCTCATCCTGTTGGCACCTCCCAACCCATTCCCGATTCTCACCATCCACGTCGGCCGCCCTCTCGGCAACGACTAAGGGTGGAGTCCCGGAAGTGGGCACCGCAAAGTCGTTGCCGAGAAGAAGGTCGACGCCCTCAACTGGCAAACACTCAACGATCCCTACATCCAGCTCCCTGCACACCTCTCCCACTCTCAACTCCAACCTCACAAGTGGGTATGACCTCGTAGCATTTATACCCTGCACCACAACAACTCTGGCCGCATTTATCGGTTTCCCTGTGAAGTTCCTCAACAAAGTTTGCGAAGCCCCCGTATCCCTCAGCAAGTCAACCCTCCGTAGTTCACTCCCCCAGCTCACAAACCCGTGCCCCCGATGGCTACAGAAAGTGTCCCGGACAGGTGTCGAGCCTTCCGTACGCTTCTTTACCGCGTGTGCCTCAGCTGCCGACAACCTACCCCGGGCAGTTGCTGCAGCCCTCAGAGACACACCGATACTGTGAACCAATGACACCGGCTTAGCGGGAGTGTTACTAGGGCACTCACGTGAATAATGGCCTAGCTTCTGACATTTGTAACATTTCACATCCCCAATGGGCTTCTTCCCTTGTGCGGGCGAAGAAGGGGCCTGACCTTTAGTAAACAGGAGAGGCTTGTGTTTGTAGGTGTTATTAGGTGCAATGCATTTAGTGTGGTTATGTGTGTCATAGGATTTGTTATTATCGAAAACTCTGGTGGGTGGGGTATAGCGCCCCTTCTGCCCTGACTCAGCCCTCTGAGCGGCACCGCAACCACGAATCAATGATAATCTGAGGTCTGCCATCTTGGCAGCCTCCTCTACTGTCTTGGGACATTTTTCCTTAATGTTCAGCGTTAGATCGGTTCCAGTACATTTGTAAAACTGTTCCAGATAGAAAAGTTGCTTAATTTCCTCAGCCGACTCTGCGTGCTCGGACCGAAACCAGTTATTACCTGCATCTGTTAAGTCCCGTGCGTGCTCCATAAAACTGACGTCGCTCTTCTTATTCACGCCACGGAACTTCAATCTATAAGTTTCGGGTTGCAGTTCGTAGGCCCGGAGCACAGCCTCCTTCACCAGTCCATACACGACACTCTCGTCCAGTGACAATGCATCGTAGGCTTTCAACCCCTTACCCACTAGACGTGATGAAACTAATGCTGCCCATTTAACCTCCGGCCAGTCATATTCACGACACTTCTTTTCGAAACGAGCAAAAAACTCGGTCACTGCTGTCTCATCAAATGCGGGTACTAACTTAATTAAATGCGAAAGTGAGTCTGTAACCCGGTGCCCACCACCGAGATGACGCCCCGTGGTCTCTACTCTAGACTTCTCGACATCCATTTCAGCCTGGTACCTGGTTGCATCCTGATTGGCTTGGATTCTAGCAACCTCTATGCGTTCTATACTAGCCTGTTGTATCTGAGTCTCCTGCAGCTTAAACTTAGCTAGTTCTAGCTGAAATAACATCTCAGGAGACAGGCCTGGGGGGGGAGAGCACAAAATGGGGGATCCACACCGAGACGTGTTTACGGGTAAGCCAGCTTGCCCTTGAGAACCCTCCTGCTGCATCGTGCTAAGACTCGCTGGCTGAGGGCCCAGCTCAGGGGTAGAGTGGAATGGAGGCTTGGAGGGAACCCCCCAAGACCCCACTCCACCCACCGCCCCATCGCCATCACCCAACAAACATGCCACCAAATTCTTCTTGGGCCAACTGTCAGGACAGTCCCGCCCCAAAACCGTGGCTAAACAGCGAAGACCGTAACAATCAATAGCCTGCAGGCGCTGTTCGGTCAAAGGTGTCTGCAAAAATGCCCGGGCATCCCTCTCTCCACTTATAACACTCCCCTCCCTAAACATCTGTTGTACTTGCTGGTTACTAGGCTGTACCGTGTTATCCTCCCCCGTAAATGATGAGTCATTAGACATAGTGCTGGTTATACAATTGCTGTTCATAAAAAAAAAAAAGTGCTTATTACTAATTGCAGTCTCGACTCACAAAATGTTAAAGATGCTTGAATGACTCTACTCTAGACACCCCCAACGAAACAATCTGCAAGTCCACCAATACAATAATGACACAATAAAAATTCCTCCAATATGCAAGAAAATTCTAGCCAGCTCTACTAGGTAGCATAGAATAGTTCTCCAAAAAACATGTGATAGGATACTACTGAATCTTGTGCAAGGTCGCCATTTTGTTACGGCTGGATCGGCAATACATATTCGGGATTCTTGATCGTAGGACAGAAATGGCTTATGTGACAATGACACGCTCGATTCCAGTCCCAAATACTATATGCTCCAGACAACAAAAGCACCAACGCCCTACAGAGTTATCGTCTATGGTAACGAGGTACCTTAACTCGGCGAAAGTGTACAACAGGGGTAGGCTATGAGGCTAAACTCCCTCAGACATTTATAGGTTACGTTATTACTAAAGAAATGAAATACTCAAGAAACTACGTTAATATTAAGCCTCTAATAATGTAGAATAGAAGCAGGCTAAAGGTATGACAGTGAAATGCTAAATGACAAAGGTACACGCCTACTTGAAAGCGCGTGCACTAGAATAACTGTCCCCTACTAACATGCACTAGCATGTAGCATACAAGATGTTCATGATCCAGTAGATACCTAATAATACACATGGAAGGAACATAAATAGTAGTCACTTATTATAAGAATGAATCTATACTTGGAATAACTAAAAGGTTGCAGGCAACAGTACTGCGCCGGTAGCCTACTACCGCATAGGCTACTTCGCTTCTCTCACTCTGTCTCCCCTCTGAGTCTGTATGCGCCCTACGCAACAGAACTCCGGACACAGCAGCAAAACGACAGTGCAGTTAATTGATACATGAAAGTATTAATAGTGTTGTCTTGTGTGTGAGTAATGTGTACTGTAAAGTGTTACATACATAAACTTAAAGAGAGCTGCAATGCATAGTAAAATAAAGATATAACCCACTCATCATCCCCATGTGTTCTAGCTAGCAGGCCAAGTCACAGGAACAACGAGTCCCAGCACCGAAAGCGAGAACCCAGGAAAAGACTGTAGAGAACACAAGGACAGATAAATTACGTTACTCTACTATACCGGCACTACGAGCGAGCTGTAGTCTCTGGTACTGCACTCGCTCCTGGCTCGGTAGGCAAATCAAGGCTAAGTCCTCGCCCCTCTACAGACAACTCCTGGGCATGGTCGGGCTCTTACACATGGCACTAGTCTAGTCACAAATTGGATGATGAGCTGGGCATATAACTCGTGAACATGTAGAACGTTCACCAACTATCCTCATCAAGAAGATCGCTGTTCACATTAACCCCTTAAATCTAATACATGTAAATATATGCTTGTCCTAAGAGTAATACGAGAGGTGAGTGCTGAAACTCCTTTAGGACCTCAAGGGAAGGGTATGCATTTAAATAGAGAGAAGAATGAAATGAGAGTAATGTCGTCAGAGAGAAAGAGTGCAACCGTGAGAAATTGGGAGAGAGGGCAAGGGATGTTGGAATCTCAAAGGTTCTAGGCAACCTGGTCATAGAGCACACAGCGAGCCTCCAGGCAATGTGCTGTACGACAACATGGGCAGCCCAGGCAGCATAGGCAGGCGGCAATGTACTACCAACCCTGTCGCACCTAGCTATAAGCGCAGGGCTGCCAACCGGTCCATACGTCTGGCAACCACCCCCCCCCCCCGGCAGCGTGGCGCACCGCTACCCTCTCGCTCTGAAGTCCAACTCACTCTCTCTCTCTGAATTCCTATTATCTCATCTATCAACTTCTCTATTGATACTACATATTAAATGGAAGGTCTCGACATGGCTTAAAACAAAACCCACCACTGGTTAGCAAATGACGAGACCTTTGCAGAGATACAAAGAACATAGTTATACGTTGTCACACTCAATATAAGCAGCCAACACGGTACACGCACCGTGACGGTACAGTGGAGTACCAAGGAGTACAATCAGGTTGCGTTGCTACGCACTGGGTGCGTCACAATATCCTTCTTAAACTGCACAAAATCGTAGAAATATAACGAGACTAATATATAAAAGACGTCGCAGGTACATAATGGGTTACAATGAGCTCCGAAAAGTTAACAGAATTAATAGAAACACCATTTGAGGAGGAGCACCTCATCGATAACGTTTCGCAGATAATGACTTGAAGAAGATATCTGCGAAACGTTTTCAATAAGTTTCCCTCCTGAAAAGGTGTTTCTTATTCATCAAATATGACTCGTGAGGTTATTGTGTTCATCAGCTACAACTATGTATGTATGTATGTATGTATGTATGTATGTATGTATGTATATGCTCACGCCCAATCCCCACTTTTCCTATTTTTATTTTTATTTTCTATTTTACTATATTTTATTATGTTTTTGTTTTTATTATTGAACTATCTTTTTCTAACAACTGTCCCTACTAACATATAATCCTGCCACGGACATATGTCCCAGGGCAGTCTTCCCTTTCTATTTTCCCTAACCCACTCTAAACCACTGTTTGGACACTTGACCACCAGTGTTTTGGAGGGTAAGCAGCCTTGAGGGATCGCTGGACCTGTTGTTGCTTGATTTACTTTGTACTTAACAACTGCACACGCACATAAACGCACTAATTTGTCCTCTCTTGCACCCACACGCACTTTCTCGCACATCCAAGCTCTCTCTCTCTCAACCACCCTGCACTCAACCCACAAACATAAACACACCAACATATACTCTCTCTCATACACACCAATCCTCAAACACACGCCCCCGCACCCAACATTGTACAAAACACACACGCCCACACACATTCAAAACTCCGCTCACATACACACTCTCCCTCTCTATCACACACACACACACACACACACACACACACACACACACACACACACACACACTAATTCCCAAACACTCTCGCACCCACCCACATCATATCCCATTGAAAGAAAAACAATATATATATATATATATATATATATAGATATGGCAATTTGTATGCAGCTTAGGAAGAGCCTCTAGGAATATAATATGTAAAACTATTAATAACCGACTAACTCCAATACTGTCTTCCTAATCTGACAAGAATCGTGTAATGATATCAAAATATAATGGTGAATGGCGTCACCTTACACTGAGAAGGTTGAAAATTACAAATAATTCCATTATTCTTGGTACAATTATCCAGGTAACCTTTAATTCTTTCTCTCCGTGATCTTATACATGGGAATATAATGCACATGATTGAATTACGAGTGTAGTTTCTTATGCAGTGGTTAACTCATCTGATTAGTCAACTGGTACTACACTCGCAATTCATTCATACTAGTTTTATATTCATACAGTTCGTAATGTAGATCAAATTATTTGTTGTTAAACGTTGAATTAAGGGGACACTGGTTATGTGTTGGGTATATTACACTTATACAGTATATAATATTATATATATTGTGACGCACCCAGTGCGTGGCAACGCAACCTGATTGTACTCCTTGGTACTCCACTGTACCGCCCGTGATCTGGCTACCGTCAGCAGCTATGTATATTGAGTGTGACAACTTATAACTATGTTCTTTGTATCTCTGCAAAGGTCTCGTCATGTGCTAACCAGTGGTGGGTTTTGTTTTAAGCCATGTCGAGACCTTCCATTTAATATGTAGTATCAATAGAGAAGTTGATAGATAAGACAATGGGAGTTCAGAGAGAGAGAGTGAGTTAGGCTTCAGAGCGAGAGGGTAGCAACGCGCCACGCTGCCGGGGGGGGGGGGGTGGTTGCCAGACGTATGGACTGCTTGGCAGCCTTGCGCTTATAGCTAGGCGCGACAGGGTTGGTAGTCCATTGCTGCCTGCCTACGCTGCCTGGGCTGCCCATGTTGTCGTACAGCACATTGCCTGGAGGCTCGCTGAGTGTTCCATGATCAGGTTGCCTAGAACCTTTGAGATTCTAACATCCCTTGCCCTCTCTCCCAACTTCTCACGGTTGCACTCTTTCTCTCTGACGACATTACTCTCATTCATTCTTCTCTCTATTTAAATGCATAACCTTCCCTTGAGGTCCTAAAGGAGTTTCAGCACTCACCTCTCGTATTACTCTTAGGACAAGCATATATTTACATGTATTAGATTTAAGGGGTTAATGTGAACAGCGATCTTCTTGATGAGGATAGTTGGTGAACGTTCTACATGTTCACGAGTTATATGCCCCGCTCATCATCCAATTTGTGACTAGACTGGTGCCATGTGTAAGAGCCCGACCATGCCCAGGAGTTGTCTGTAGAGGGACGAGGACTTAGCCTTGATTTGCCTACCGAGCCAGGAGCGAGTGTAGTACCCGAGACTACAGCTCGCTCGTAGTGCCGGTATAGTAGAGTAACGTAATTTATCTGTTCTTGTGTTCTCTACAGTCTTTTCCTGGGTTCTCGCTTTCGGTGCTGGGACTCGTTGTTCCTGTGACTTGGCCTGCTAGCTAGAACACATGGGGATGATGAGTGGGATATATCTTTATTTTACTATGCATTGCAGCTCTCTTTAAGTTTATGTATGTAACACTTTACAATACACATTACTCACACACAAGACAACACTATTAATACTTTCATGTATCAATTAACTGCACTGTCGTTTTGCTGCTGTGTCCGGAGTTCTGTTGCGTAGGGCGCATACGGACTCAGAGGGGAGACAGAGTGAGAGAAGCGAAGTAGCCTATGCGGTAGTAGGCTACCGGCGCAGTACTGTTGCCTGCAACCTTTTAGTTATTCCAAGTATAGATTCATTATTATAATAAGTGACTACTATTTATGTTCCTTCCATGTGTATTATTAGGTATCTACTGGATCATGAACATCTTGTATGCTACATGCTAGTGCATGTTAGTAGGGGACAGTTATTCTAGTGCACGCGCTTTCAAGTAGGCGTGTACATTTGTCATTTAGCATTTCACTGTCATACCTTTAGCCTGCTTCTATTCTACATTATTAGAGGCTTAATATTAACGTAGTTTCTTGAGTATTGCATTTCTTTAGTAATAACGTAACCTATAAATGTCTGAGGGAGTTTAGCCTCATAGCCTACCCCTGTTGTACACTTTCGCCGAGTTAAGGTACCTCGTTACCGTAGACGATAACTCTGTAGGGCGTTGGTGCTTTTGTTGTCTGGAGCATATAGTATTTGGGACTGGAATCGAGCGTGTCGTTGTGACATAAGCCATTTCTGTCCTACGATCAAGAATCCCGAATATGTATTGCCGATCCAGCCGTAACAATATATATATATATATATTCATTTATGTTTTAGTTTTTCCTCACTAGACCTTCATCAAGCTTAAAAAAACACTCCCTATACCTCTTTCAAGATAAATATGTACATTTTTCGATAGAAAAACGTCCCGGCTGAGGGCCGGTTATCTCTTACAATTACAGGCTCGTTAACGCTCGCCAGGATAAAATCTACACCTAAATGGCAAACAAGGTCTTGATATTGATATAGAAATGGGACGAAAGGATTTAACATTTGAATACTACTGATGCGAACGTCTTAAAATCTGAAAACTAATGGGGCTAAACATGAGAAGAAGGGGGACCAGAAAAGCAGACCATCTCCCCTTAAAGCCGAGCGTCGTAGTAGGAAGAATACATATCATATTATTTGGCTCGCATCTCCCAGAATAACAAAATATAGCAAACTCTTTAGAAACTCCTCCATGTCAACAACAACAACAACAATAAGAAGAAGAAGAAGAAGAAGAAGAAGAAGAAGAAGGAGAAGAAGAAGAAGAAGAAGAAGGAGAAGAAGAAGAAGAAGAAGACGAAGAAGAAGAAGAAGTGGGAGGAGTAAAAGAAGAAGATAATAGCCATAATAATATTATTATGTTCCTTCCAGCAACCAACTATACTCCTAAAATCGATTAATGAAATTTACATACACATGTGGCAGTCCGTGGATTCGAATCCAGGATGCTCACACCGAAAATCAACACCTTATGCATCGCACCACGAAGACAGTCTCAGACAGTAAGAATGCGTCATAGTATTATAAGATTATTCACCCCATTAGTTTGGCGGTAATAAGACGCTTAGTCCCGTTCAGGTGTCGATTTTGCTCTCGGCGAGCGAAAAGTTAGAAGAAATCAGCCTTCGGCCGGGTCAATATTCTATCAAAATCTATACAAATTTAGCTTGAAGGGGTTCTGAGTGGGCGTTTTATAAATATACAACATATATATATACAGTACCGGTATATATATATATATATATATATATATATATATATATATATATATATATATATATATATATATATATATATATATAATTATATATATATTATTATTTTTTTTTATTTTTTTTTTTATTATTATTTTTAGTTCGCTTTATGGAAGTCCTAGACAGTGTCTTTGTTAGCCTAGGGGACAAACTAAAGCCTATTGTTCGTAAAAATGGCATCCAGATCCGATCGTGAGAAAGGGAGCGAGAGAACGTGTGTATATTTTTGCTAGCTTCCAGAAAAGCGTAGTGTTGTGAGACAGTAGCTGTCTGTATGTGTGTGTGAGAGAGAGAGAGATGGTTACATAAATTTACATATATACACAGACTGCACAGACCTTGGGGTCCCTACTAGGCAGTCCGGACTTAATGCTAAAATAGAATTTGCTACAAAGGGGAAGGCAAGGATAGCAAAGCAGATGGCTCTCTCCCCACCCACCACTCCCCTCCGACCGTTGATCGGCATGAAATTATAGTTGGGAAACAAGTCTCCCAGCAGAATGAGAAAATGTTCTACTGGGAAATTTATAGTAAAGAATGAAGATGAGAAATATGACATACTACTGATGCTTAACCTCTTTTTCCCCCTTTTATTTACCTATATTATCCCAAACCTCCTCAAAATGGATATCTAGACTCCTTTTGAATGTGTGTGTGTGAGAGAGAGAGAGAGAGAGAGGCGTAGGGACGGTGTGAATATTTATTAACTCCCAGAAAAGCGTTGTGTTGTAAGGGAGTGTCTTTCTGTATGTGTGTGTGTGTGTGTATGAAAGAGAGAGTTACTCAGTTACTCAGTTACTCAGTTCGTCAAGGGGAATCCACGCAATGCGAGCTAAGCTCATTATTATCGCGCCTCCTTAACTGGGAATGTATTGCGTGAAATGCATGTTAAGTGTTTTT
>JBAKBP010023258.1:0-37268 GCA_037953745.1 Lithodes maja
GGCCCATCTCCCCTTAATAACGGTTTAGCTCAAAATCTCCCCCAACAGGTCTTCCAAAAATACAAACTATGAATATCGTACGGTGTCTATACAAACACACATTTGACCCAACCAACCAAACACACACATTTGACCCAACCAACCAACCAAACACACACATTTGACCCAACCAACCAAACACACACATTTGACCCAACCAACCAAACACACACATTTGACCCAACCAACCAAACACACACATTTGACCCAACCAACCAATTCCTATATGAAAAGACAAATTGATTATATTAACCCCTTCAGCAAGATGACGCCTTTTTAAATTAGACGGTTAAAATTAGACGATTTTATTCAGTTTAAGAAAGATTTACGTGATTCAGAGGCCTTAGTAAGATCGTGCTAACCCCTTTGAGTCCTAGAGGTAGATTATAGACTAAAGAAAATCGTCTAATAGTAACCAGACTCGGCTGAACATTACGTCATCGTGCTGAAGGTCTTAACAACTCAGATCAGTGGCCACCAACCCGTCCATGACTACCCGCTCATGAAAACAATCACAGGTTTCAGTCCCTCGCCATGATCCACACACTGGACGACGGATCACGTAGCCTATTACTGAAGTCTTTAAGGGGAGATGAGCAGTTTTTCGGGTCCCCTTTCTTCCTCAAGTTTACCCTCGTTAGGTTTCAGATTATAAGACGTTCGGCCCATAAGTTTAGCGATTTTAAGACCTTTCGCCCCATTCCGTTGTCAATATTAAGACTTTTCGTGTCATTTAGGTTTCAAATCTTTCCTGGCGAGCGACAGCGAGCCTGTAATTTAAGAGAAATCGGCCTTCGGCCGGGACTTTTTTTTATCGAAATATTTACAAATTTATCTTGGAGGGTCTTGGGCGGGTGTTTTTAAAGCTTGTTGGAGGTCTAGGGAAGAAACGAATAAAATTATATAAATATACAGAAATGATCAAATAAATACGCCCATCCCCCATTAACTAACAGTCTCTGCTACTAGTGGCGGTCAGGGAAACACTATGTACTATTATTGATCATTTGAGTTTTTCTATCTAGTATAATGCTATCAGTTGTTGCTGTTGCTGTTCCCCAGGCTGCCTGGCCTAACAGCCCCAAGGCCCCGAGCAAGGCCAAGGCTATAACCGAGCGCCCCCACAGAACCCTCCCTGCCTACCACAATAAAGCCTGGGTGACCGAAGCCACTCCATGGCGGGGAGCTGAGGAGGGTGCGGAAACGCCCGGGAAACCAAAGCCCCACCCAAGGCCCTGTGCCCCTCAGCAATTATGAAGAGAAAGTTGAGGGGCAAAGGAAAAATGTGATGCTTAGGCTTCCAATCTGCCAACCTCTAGGTTGGCAGATTGGGAGGTCAATCCACGGAAGAGACGCCGTCACTTGAGATCTTAAAAATATATAAGTAAAAGGAACAGTCAGAGTAAGCTATGGGTATGGCAGAGATCGCTCGGTTCTCACTCTGATAGACCAGCCCATCACCACAGGACTAGAACCCAATCCTCTCAGCATCAGCTAGGAAAGGCCCTAGAAAGCCGCCTTTGGCGGGGGGATAGCTCCCCTATTTCAACCCTTTTCGGAGTTGGGCACCCGCCGAATGCTATCAGTTTAATTATTCAGCAAGTTTAGGAACGTCCAATCGCTCTCTCTTGACATGTAGTACAGTATAAGGAGCGAACATTACAGAAAATCCCTAGTTGCACGCTCAGGCTCAATTCCCAGTTAGGTTATGTTAGATTAAGCCAGGTTAGATTGGCTAGGTCATGTCAGGTTAGATTTGTTACCGTAAGTACCAATAGGTGCAGGTTAAGTAAGGCTAAGCCAATATTATAGTATTCGTTTTATAGAAACAAATATAAAATTTAAACGAACAAAATAAAATAAGTTACAAAATATAGATCAGCAGGATTTCCTGAAAAAGCCATCCGTACCAGTAATGTGATCTAATTTATAGAAACAAGGTACAATACCTATACTGTACAAGTATATACTGTACATGTATATACTGTACATGTATATACTGTACATGTATATACTGTACATGTACTGTATATACTGTACATGTATATACTGTACATGTATATACTGTACATGTATATACTGTACAAGTATAACACGTTTTTATTAATCTTAAGAGCGATAATGAATGGGAGTCGCAGGGTCTGGTAAATGTGTTTGGAACAGTGTGCACAAAATGGAATTTGAAGGTAAATGCGGGGAAGAGCAAGGTTATGGTCTTCGAAAGGGGTGAAGCCACAGAGTGTGAGGTGAAGTTGAACGGTCAGGCTATGGAAATTGTCAGCTCATTTAAGTATCTGGGCAGTGTGTTGAGTAAAGATGGGACTATGGATGAAGAAGTGGGGAGAGGGTGCAACAGGGGAAGAGGGTTGTAGGAACGCTGAAAGCAGTAACAAGAAATAAGGTGGTCAGTATGGAAGTGAAGAAGTCCTTGCATGACAGTGTGGTAATCCCGAAACTGACTGACGGAAGCGAAGCATGGACGTTTGAGAAGACTCTCAGACCAAGAGTGAGACGGGTGGAAAGGAGTTACTTGAGAAGTGTGTGCGGAGTTACATGGAGGGATAGACAGACGAATGAGGAAGTAAGAAGGAGGTGTGGTGTGGAGGTAGATGTGCTGGAAAGTGTGAAAAGGAACAATTTGAGATGGTTCGGCCATATGGAACGTATGGGAAGCGAGAGAATGACTAAGAAGGTGTACGAGAGCCAGGTGGAAGGACAGAGAGGGAGAGGTAGACCGAAAGAGAGGTGGAAGGATGGAGTGAGGAAGTATATGGATGAAGGCAGTGCTGGTTGGGAGGAGGGGCGTTGACTGACTGGGGACAGAGGTGCATGGGGGCGGTTCGTTCGTGGCCACCCCTTCGGGGATCACGGAGTCAGGCAATAGATAGAGAGATATAAGTTAAGATCCCTCTTGTAATATTGCATCAATATTATGCAGACACTGTATAGCCAACCCCCCCCCCCCCCCCCCAACCCCCATTATCTTACTTCACTATGAACTCTGGTGCTTCCGGATACAATATGGTTCCACCCCAGCCTCACTCCTAACCCTGATGCCTTAGGACACAATATCGAGAGAACTAACCACCAAGGAGAATTCAATACAATATCATGATGTCGGGATGCAAGAGGCGTAAGGATGTGGGTAAATAGACGGTGAAGCCTTGACGTACATGAGAGAGAGAGAGAGAGAGAGAGAGAGAGAGAGAGAGAGAGAGAGAGAGCGAGAGCGAGAGACAGACAGACAGACAGACAGACAGACAGACAGACAGACAGACAGAGAGAGAGAGAGAGACAGACAGACAGACAGACAGACAGACAGACAGACAGAGATAGAGAGAGAGAGACAGAGAGAAAGAGAGAGAGAGAGACAGAGAGAGAGAGAGAGAGACAGAGAGACAGATAGAGAGAGAGAGAGAGAGACAGAGAGACAGAGAGAGAGAGAGAGAGAAGAGTGGGGGGGGAGGTGGTGACAGTAAGTAACTGAGCCAGAGACTGCCAGATGTAGAAATTAAGCGAAAAAAAGGAAAAAGGTGAGAGCAGAAACATAATATTTCAATAGAGTTGATCGGATAACTCATGTGGTAAACAGTTACCCCAACCAATACACAGCAGACTAATTGCTGCAATGGTGTCTAGTGCCTTGAGATCGTACACTGACTTGTTGAACACTAGGGTTAATTAATGGTAGCAGCAATGATTCACCCAGTTCTTCCTGCAGACATCAACAGCAACCGGTGACGACTCATCTGACTCACACAATTCGGATCCAGATGACCCCGATGACGAAATGTATTCAATCACCTACACCCTTGACTTGGAGGAGTTTATAGTGATGTTGAAGAAGGCCGTGAGGGTAGAACCAACATTACCATCCTCACAATAATGTTGGTGGTAAATTCGGTGGGAAGAGGGGACGAGAGATGGGGGAGCTATGCATCACTACAAACAAAAACAGAGTAGTTATTGCAAACAAATATTTGGAATGTTACCCTACTGTATGCCTGTATGTATTTAGTCATGAATCTAAGGCTGGGTGACAGTAAGGGGTGATATTAGTCGGATTTAGGTGGGCAAAAGGGTAAAAAAAGGGGACTTTTGGAAACGGCTATAATTAGTAGGTGTAGCTTTAACATGTAAACATAGTGTTGCTTTTTTTTTTTTTTTTTTTTTTTTTTTTTTTCTATATTCCAACTTACTTCCTCTCGGGCATAGGCTGAGAGCCTTAACATTCACCGCTTTACAATGAACAGTGAAGCCCGTGAGGTCTTGTTCCAGTCTAGGGAGTGAAACATGTGAAGCACGTTGAGTACAACGAGCACCTGCCATCTTGCCTTCACATGAGGCACGGTGCTACCTCATGGCCCGAAACGACCCCATCTCTGAAGCCATCTCGTTCCCGTGCTTCACTGTCTCACCCTCTACACTCGGACTCTCACACTTACACACACACAACGCCACCTGTTGAGCAGATAACTCACCAGGCATTGCACCCCTATAGCATATTTTGAATATGGGAATATTCATACAGTGCTATTTAATCAGGGAACAATGAGGGTATTTTATTGACGTTTCGGTGGGCTTTGTGGTAATGCACTGATACTAGGTACAGCACAAATTCCATCCCAATAATATCTTCCCATTGATACATCGGGATTTGAACCCGGGACCTTTGGATTACCAGGCCAGTGGCAAGACCACTCCACCACACCTCCCCTAACCCCCGTGCTGTAACACGTTGCACGGTTATCCACGTTACACCAGGCCTGGCTGTATAGCATTGGTACCTTGATGTAATCCACCGGTGAGAGAGTAGTTACTATTGATTATTGACAATGCAGGAAAGGGTCATGGAAAATATGAGGAAATGACAGAAAATGCAATGCCAGAGAAGTTACATCCACCTGCCCGAGTTTGAATGCGTGTTCTCGTTTGTGAGCCTAACATGCTAATGACTAGACCACAGGCCACCCTCTGTAATTATTATATAATACTGCATAACCATTAATCAGTCATTAAGTTACATGCAATGCAGGAAGATAGTTCACCTACTACAACAATGCAGGAAGATAGTTCACCTACTACAACAATGCAGGAAGATAGTTCACCTACTACAACAATGCAGGAAGATAGTTCACCTACTACAACAATGCAGGAAGATAGTTCACCTACTACAACAATGCAGGAAGATAGTTCACCTACTACAAAACAAAGTTAATTTTCCTATAATGTTGTTCCCTTCCTACCCACACACACATTTAGCTTCCTTCAGCTTTTATATCATATACGTGTAAACTGTGGACCTTCCTCCCGGTTTAACTCCTAAACTTCTAACGAATATCTTCCTTTGATACCCTCGTCCATTTACTGCATGATTGACTACCAGAGGTGGTGGTAGGATTGGGAGGGGGCGGGGCTGTCCTTGTGGGAGCTAGGGTTTTAAGAAAAAGAAAAAGAAAGAGAAAGAGAAAGAGAGAGATGAAGCAATGGAAAAGACGCAAGCGACTGGAATTGAGAACATAATGAACAAGAGAATCGGAGGGTATGATTGAGATTGCGTGCATACTATTGTAAAGGACATTATTATTTTCAACACAATTACTTTTCTAGAGATAATACAGTGTAAATGACGCCTTCAGTACCGGTGACGACCGTTTCATTATATTCTGGCAACTATTATACAACTTTATTCAGCTTAGGAAGGACGTCTACACATGAAAACGCTGCACACTACTTCAATTAGTCACTTTAGCTGCCATATACCTTTCAGAAGCTTCATAAAAGCTCCTAAATGTAGCTGAAATCATATAAAAAACGACATCGCCGGTACAGAAGGGATTAAATATATAATATTATCTATTGTTTATATTACAAACAAGTAAACAAGTATATTCCTCAGCATTACCAGTATTTCTATTATTTAACACATAATTAAATATGATCTTGTTCTTATGTTAATAGGGTGGTTTAAGGGGAGACAGACCGTTTGTCTGGAGCCCCTTCTCCCTAATGTTTAGCCCCACTAGTTTTGACATTTTAAGACGTTGGTTCCATTAGTTTTGAGATTTTATGACCTTTCACCCCATTTCTTCGTCAATATTTGGACCCTTCGTGCCATTTAGATGTCGATTTTTTCCTGGCAAGCGGTAGCGAGCCTGTAATTTTAAGAGAAATCGGCCTTTGGCCGGGACATTTTTCTACCGAAAAATGTACAAAAATATCTTGAAGGGGGGGTCTAGGGGGTGCTTTTCTAAGCTTGATGGAGGTCTAGAAAACTAAAAAAATATATAAATAAATGAAGTAGTAGACAAAACAAACAGCCACTGTCCCCTTAACTAGCCATTCATCCCAGACGATGTGAAAGTAAGTCCAATGAAATGCCAACCAAGATCGTCGAGTTTACGTCAATATGTAATCCTGTAATGGACACGTGAGTATTTCCTAAGTTCGTGATGTCATGGCTGGTTAGGCTTTCTATATATGTGCATTTAGTTCCTGTTAGATTGCTTAAACATTATAAGCTTTGTCGTCTACTGCTGCTATCAACAACACAGAAATGATACATCGGAGGATAAAACGGTGTATGAAGTGTATAGCTCCTTCTGCCTCCCCACCACAATCCCCCCCCCCCACACTTCCCCGCCATATCCCTCTCACCTCCTCACCCCTCCTTCCGTTGACTCGGCACCACCTAACAAATTAGAACTTAAAAATGGAATCTCCCGGCAATCCCCTAGTAGAAATTCGTGTCCAAAGACGTTGCTGGTTGTCGTAGTTCGCGCGCGATCACTATAGAGATACCAGCAGAATCGTTCAAAAGGATTTGAGATAACTGAAAGGGGTAACTAATTAAGATTCGAGAGTCCTTCGTATTAGTGATACGTGAAGGTTACGCCCGCCGTTCAATTCGCATACAACCTAATCTACTGCTTCTTAAATGATTACAAGGTCCAATACTAATACCACAGGGATTTCAGGAAAGTATCAGACTCTTGTTTCAGAAAATTTACTGAGTACTTCTACTCTATATTTTCATTAATAAAACATATTCTACATCACCCACTGATTGTTTAATGGCTAAGGTTTTTAAATATTGCCTTAAGGTTCCCAGAACAGTGAGAGATTCGTGGAATTGTTACAATTAAGAAGAGAAGAAAAGGAATTATAAGAACAAAAATATAATACAAAAAAAACTAGAGCAAATCTCTCCATTTGCTTATGCAGTAGCAGCAAAAACCTCCAAAATTACACGAGCGGTATAAAAGAACATTTGGTGCGAGGGTCGGGGGCAACTCTTATCATGATGGAGATATTTGTATTGTGTGAGGATTTGCAAGACAGTATACTAGTGTTATAATAGTTTGCATTATTAAGGATAGAATCACAAGAAAACCATATTTATAATGAAGTTGGGTAGGAAGTAACAGTGTGAGTTGATTATTGTATTAGATTTAACGAAATGGACATGTTTCTTTAGGTATTACCACAATTTGAATCCAATCTTTACCCTCCCAATTAAACATAGCAATTTCACTCTTCAACTGTTATATTGCCTTTTTTACTTCCTTTTTAGTTTTCTAAGCTTTATAAACACGTTGTTTTAAATGCACAATCATGCACACCCAATAAAAGGAAGGTTGACAGATCGTTACAATACACAGGTTATCAATTGAGGGGACCACCTCTCTTTATTTCTCTCTCTCTCTTTCTGGGTTGTATCATTTGGCCCCATTCAGCCAAACTGTTTTAAGACGTTTATCCCCATCCAGGTTTCTATTTTTTCATGGCGAACAATAGCAAGTCAGCATACTTTGGATGAAGAAATAGACAGCAGGCTAAATGTGTACATTTGTCAATAGAAAAAAAAATCCGGCGAAGCCGGATTTCTCCAAACAATGCTGGCTCACTATCGCTCGCCAGGAAAAAATCGACACTTGGATGGGGATAAACGTCTTAGAACAGCAGGCTGAAAGTGGCCGAATGGATACAATTCAAATAAAGAGAAAAAATAGAGAAAGAGAAAAAGAAATGCGAGGTGATCCCCTTATATTAACTGAATTGTAACTCAACTCCCCCGCATTCATTGCCTACCTGCTATACCCTCTCGTCACTTGCTCAACCTTCATCTTCCCTCTTGTCTTCCTCCCCTAAACTCCCCTCCTCACGCTTCTCCCTCTCCCTTCCCTCAATTTTCTAATCCTGCAAACCTATATTTGTTCACCTCTTCTTCCCCTCCGTATTTCTCTCCTCTTCTACTCCCTTCCCTCACCTCATAGCTGATCCAACAAACGAATCACTTGAACCAAGAATGAACCGACCTATTGAAGAGTTAAACTAGTAAAATGTTACTTATTTGGTGTAAAACACATACATAATATTGTGCTCTTTCTAGTTTGCTCACATTACTTTACTGAGATATCGGCATTTAATTTACAATGTTGTCATTGGTAAGAAAACCGTCCAATGATTAAACAGCCTTGTTATTGATTACCAAATGTTCCAGTCAGCATCCTGGAGGGGTTCATGCATGCCTCGCACGCCTCCTATAACATACCATAGCATAGCTTTACCTACCAAAAACAAAATTTTCATTATACTTTATATGACTTTGATGTACCGGTAATGCAAATGTTCTGAGGCTGTTATGCAAGGGGAGTTATCCGGAACCCAATCTGACCTTGAGCACTCTGCCTTTTCTCCCTCCCACGGCTTATCCTAATCATTTCCGTCCTTCCTAAGCCAATTTCCTATTTCATAACTGTCCTTTATCATCCTCTGAGAGAGAGAGAGAGAGAGAGAGAGAGAGAGAGAGAGAGAGAGAGAGAGAGAGAGAGAGAGACAGGAGCGGAGACAGAGACAGGAGCGGAGACAGAGACAGAGACAGGAGAGGAGACAGAGACAGAGACAGGAGCGGAGCGGAGCGGAGCCGAGAGAGAGAGAGAGAGAGAGAGAGAGAGAGAGAGAGAGAGAGAGAGAGAGAGAGAGAGAGAGAGAGAGAGAGAGAGAGAGAGACAGACAGAGAGAGAGAGAGAGAGACAGAGAGAGAGAGAGAGAGACAGACAGAGAGAGAGAGAGAGAGAGACAGAGAGAGAGAGAGAGAGACAGAGAGAGAGAGAGACAGCGAGAGAGAGACAGCGAGAGAGAGAGAGACAGCGAGAGAGAGAGAGACAGCGAGAGAGAGAGAGAGAGAGAGACAGAGACCGGAGCGGAGACAGAGACCGGAGCGGAGACAGAGACCGGAGCGGAGACAGAGACCGGAGCGGAGACAGAGACCGGAGCGGAGACAGAGACCGGAGCGGAGACAGAGACAGGAGCGGAGACAGAGACAGGAGCGGAGACAGAGACAGGAGCGGAGACAGAGACTGGAGCGGAGCGAGAGAGAGAGATCAGGGGAGGCCTCATAGGCATGTGATGAGGAGTTGCTGGAGCTCCTGTTTCATTTGTCTGGCTTCCCTCACTGTTTCTGTTTGTGTTTCACCTACGCAGAGATTAATCCAGCTATCTCTCTCTAACACCTCCTCCTATTCATGTCACTACACTAAACAAACACTCAACTATTCTTACCAATAACGTCAAACAAGAAAAACAAGTATAATTTGGCTCTCTCACCCTTTCAACTTTGAGGGAGACACTTGTTACAGTCAGCTTTGCCTTTTGTCTTATTCATACATATAGAAGAAGAAAAACTGGGTGATGGACCACCATATTTAATAGTAAATATAAACATGAAAGGGAAGATAGTACAATTAAAATTGTCCCCAATTTCTTTGAGACATCTTTCAACTGATTAATAAAATCGTGTATGTCAGCCAGTGTTCAAATATACAAATGGTAGGCTATTTGGTTTGAACGTGTTAAACATACACACATGTGAGTACACCACCGCACAAAATCGTACCTTAAGCATATTATGAAACTGTATCGAACATCAGACACGTTAATCAAACTAATATAATTATGTACTATATAATCGGCGTCTAAAGAATATTGATACAGTTGCCGTATGATGGGGACGAAGATCAATACTCCAGGCCTCAGGGACCACAGGGATTATAACCTTGATGACAGAGTGGTGTGTAGGGAGAGGAATTGGGGAAGGAACAATGATCAAATATATATTTTGTTGGATAAATGAGAGAGAGAGAGAGTGAGAGAGAGTAAGATATAATAATATATATATATAGAGAGAGAGTGTGAGAGTGTGGGGGGGGGGGTGGGGAGTGTGTGTATTTATGTGAGTTTGTGTGTAAAACAGTGAGCAAAAGAGATGTACTGGCTACGTGCCTGGGCCAGCTTGTGTGAGTGTTTGTGAGAGGTGAGGTAAGATAGAAGTGGGAGGTGGATAAGGAATGGAGAGGTGCATGGTGGAGGAATGTGTGGAGAACTGGGAACGCCGGCACACATGAATAACCAGAATAAGTTCAAGAGTACTGTATAACTTCATCCAGAGAGGTTATCAAACGATATTACCGATAACAATAAAATAATTATCTGCTGCTTTAGAGTATTTTGATGCACGATATCAAAGTTCAATCAATGGAAGGGAAGGGAGATTTATATATTTATTTACTCATGTAAACACACATATAATTGGCAAGTAGTTAGTACCAATAAGCTGTGCATTAAGCCATACATCTGAAATACACTAAAACACCAAGTTTGGAGGAATATAGATTAGGAGTAAAGTGATTATTAATTAAATAATAATGATAATAACCTGTTTTTTTATTTCTCGCTAGCGCCAGTTCTTCCAGAGGAATTCACTAGCTAATAATATTGTAAACATTATTGTCGAGATCTTAGGTCGTTGGATTTCCCTTTTTTTTTAACACCAAAATGATAGAGGGTAACGTACTAAATAATGATAGAGGGTAACGTACTAAATAATGATAGAGGGTAACGTACTAAATAATGAATGAGTGAGAACGAATTTTATAACCCAAGACCAACGATAAAACCCTGAAAGTCTGCGTCAATCGTCAAAGTCTGCGTCAATCGTCAAAGTCTGCGTCAATCGAATTAGATGGTGAAAATTGGCCATGAAGTTGACGTCTGACATGGCTTTTAGTGAAAGAGAGAGCGAGAGAGAGAGAGACGAGCGGAAATTGGAATAGCATTATATGAGAACATCAAATTAGGAACAAGAGAAGAACGTTAAACGGAATAAAATAGGCCTGCAGTCAGAGGTTTATACTATAGTATAGATATTAAGGAGCCAACGTCGCAGTGAACGGAAAGGTGTTTCTTGCCCTTCTACATATTTCTAATATATATAATATATGCACAAAACTCATATATCCTATCTAATATTCATGAAAAGGATCGGATTTAGCCCATCACTTGCTTCCCTACCCCAATCCTTCACTCTCTCAATCTTTCTGTTCAAAACACCCACACAAACTGCTACACACTGCTGCAGTATCAACCACACAGTCTAACATCGGACATAAGAGCATTATAATCGACCACGGTATAACACTGGGGAAACAAATAGTTGCAACACATCACACTCCAACCTACCTTCAAACTGCCAACATTACAAGCCGGGCGGAGTCCATGAGGCATGAGTTAACCCCGGGGCCTGTCTAAGGGCATCTCTTGGTGGTGGTGAAGGTAAATGGTCCAACTTACAACAGTCAACCATTGGCGGACTTTGTAGACTCACCCTGAATGAACAAATAGGAATATCATTAGTGAGAAGACAGGGATAAGTAATACATGTATTAAAATATAAGTTGAACAAAAGTTAAATTTATACAAAAACATGTTATCATCAAAAGGCACGCAAGGCCCTACGGAGAAACTAAAAGATATGAACGAATATAACCATGATGTGATAGTAAGATCAGTTTAATTAAATAATGACAATATGCAGTTACCGTAATATTGGTCACAAGTACAATGAAGACGAGCACAAAAATGACTATATACACTAACTGGGGGATACTTTAAACGTATCAAGCACATACCGTACTTTCACAATTCCATCAATGTGACATCCTAAGTGAACATCGGCAAGATACCTATATTGTTAGTTCTAAGATGTATCATCATTACTCAAGTTAATGGAAACTGTCAGTGAGCCTGACGTCTTACCAAAAGCGTTACCGTACTTATAAACTAAAATGGCAGGTCGGAAGAAAAATGGCGACTGCGGAAATACACACCGATTATAGGAAAAATTATTGCTACAATGTAAACTAAAATGAAAGAACAACATTCCACATTATAAACAGTTCGTCTCTACTTCTGCGTTTATTAGTCATCATATTTTCCCCTCGCTTCCTTGGAGCCTATATTATGGACTATGTCTTTCACTCTTCTCAGCTTTTTCCATATATTACATCGATCTCTATGAGGGGAAGGTTTGGTTTTCCTGGACCCCCTTCTCCCTCATGTTTAGCTCCATTAGTTTTAAGATCTTAAGACGTTTGCTAAATTAGTTTGGCGATTTTAAGACCTTTTGTGCCATTTTGTTGTCTATTGTTTCCTGTAATTTAGGAAGGACTGGCCATATCTCTACCGAAAAATTTACACATTTATCTCAAAGGGGATCTTGAGGGTATTTATAAAAGCTTGATGGAGGTCTTGAGAGGAAACTAAAGAACATATTAAATATATACCGGTATAAACTCTTCGCTCAAACTTTTGCTAGAAACTCCACCTTGGATGATTCCGGTGCTATTCCTCCCTCTCCGCCCTCCTCTCTCTTACTTATGCCTAATATCCTAATCTCTTCTAAAGATGTACTTTTTACCCTCTCTGGGCTTAACACTAATAAGGCGTACGGTCCGGACGGTGTTCCTCCTGTTGTTCTCAAAAACTGTGCTTCCGTGCTGACTCCCTGCCTAGGCAAACTCTTTCGTCTCTGTCTATCCTCTAACGTCTTCCCTTCATGCTGGAAGTTTGCTCACATTCAACCTGTCCCAAAGAAGGGTGACCGCTCTCAACCCTCCAACTATCGTCCAATTGCTCTTATCTCTTGTCTTTCTAAAGTTTTTGAAACTATTCTTGCTTCCAAATTTCTTAAGCATTTCTCTTCTCATAATCTGCTCTCAGATCGCCAGTATGGCTTCCTTAAGGGTCGCTCTACTGGTGATCTTCTTTCATATCTTACTAACTCTTGGTCATCCTCCTTTCGGGACTTCGGTGAGACTTTTTCTATTGCACTAGACATATCGAAAGCCTTCGATAGAGTCTGGCATAAATCTTTAATTTCTAAACTACCCTCCTTCGGTTTCTATCCCTCCATCTGTGCCTTTGTCTCTAATTTCCTTTCCGGCCGTTCCATAGCCGCGGTTGTGGACGGCCATTGTTCACTTCCTCACCCTATAAACTCCGGTGTTCCTCAGGGCTCTGTCCTATCTCCTATTCTCTTTCTAATTTTTATAAATGATCTCCTTAACTGTACCTTAATTCCCATCCATTCATACGCAGACGACTCAACCTTACACTACTCCATTAGTTTTTCAGAACGCCCCAGCCAGCAATCTCTCAACAACAAACGTAATGAAGCCATAGAACTCTTAAATTCTGATCTAAATACAATTTCCAATTGGGGCAGAGAAAACCTTGTTAACTTTAATGCTTCCAAAACCCAATTTCTCCATCTATCTACCCGTCAGGATCTCCCAGCGGACTATCCCTTATTCTTCAACAATACAAAAATCAACCCTTCATCTTCTCTCAATATTCTTGGTGTCTCTTTTTCTTCTGCTCTCATTTGGAAGGACCATATTACCAGTCTTGCTAAGGCAGCCTCCCAGAAGCTGGGTGTGCTCAACCGCCTTAGGGGGTTCTTTTCCCCTGCACAGCTTCTTGCTCTGTACAGGGGCATAGTGCGCCCTTGTATTGAGTATTGTTCACATGTGTGGGGAGGTTCCTCTCACACCGCTCTCCTAGACAAAGTTGAAAGGAAGGGCTTTCGTATCATTAACTCCCGTCCACTCACCAACTCTCTGCAATCTCTCTCTCTCCGCCGCAATGTTGCATCTCTCTCGCTATTCTATCGCTACTATAATAATCAGTGTTCCTCAGAGCTATCCCAGTGCATACCACCTCCTTTACGTAGGGCACGTGGTACCCGTCTTGCAACTCAATCCCACCCCTACTCTGTGCAACTCTCCAACCCAAGAGTGAAACGTTACTCTCAAACTTTCTTCTACTCAACAGCTGAGCTCTGGAACTCTCTCCCAGAATCAGTCTTTCCCTCTTCCTATGACTTAAATTGCTTCAAACTCCGTGTGTCCAGGCATTTTGGCTCGAACGTCCCTTGATTTTGGCCCTGTCACTCTTTCAACTATGGGGGAGGCACTCGCTATAGGCAGTTATGCCTTTTGCCTCCCTCAATCACATAGAAAAAAAAAAAAAAATATATATATATATATATATATATATATATATATATTTGTTAGTAGTCTTGGCAAATCCAACGTCAAGGCTATTAACCTAATTGCAATGACGACTTGTCTAATTTGACTGCTATGTCGTCATTCCAACCGCGGTTAAAAAGAAAACGTCTAGAGTCTACTCCTTATCTTGCTCTAGGAGACGTTGTACATTAACCAAAACTACCACCGAAGGTGAAAAAAGCATAGAAGAGAAGAAAAAGGGGTTTACCTTAGTTACCGCTCAAGGCCCATCCCGTGTTCCGTCATGCGCAGATCCCTGTCGAACGTGCGCATAAGCGACCCTCTCTTGTTATCATTTTTTCACGCGTCGCCATTGTTGAAGTCCGCTTTTGTTGTGCTCCTTCAATTCACCCTGTTTTAGGTTCGTTTCGGCTTTTCTGGCCTTCTTTTTGTTAGACAGATGTTACGTGATCTAGGACACACGTAAATGGGCTCCTCAGTGTGTTTAATGGAGACGCGTGTGGAAATAGCTACCGAAGGTACGGGGGCGCTTGGCGTTCCCCGTCTATATTTTTTCATTCTTTCTCTTTTCATATTCTTTTTTCCTGTTAGTCTGGGCATAGTTTAGCTTTTAGCTTCATTTAGCCTAGCTTGTTTATCATTCAGGACTTGCTATGCCCCTATGAGTTCTCATTTTTTCATAGCCTAGGTGTACAGTTGGTTCACAATCTGAGATTTCGTGGTGGCGGTGCTGTTTGTAGTGTTTGTTTCAGCCGCATAAATAGCATTATTCCCGAGTCCCCCCTTTCGAGCCTTCACTGTGTCTCAAGGGCCTGGGCGCTTGGTGGTTCGTGATTTCCAGGGGTACCCCACGGGGGCCTCTCCCTCACACCACAGGGTTTTTCGCCCCTGACACATTCTCTACTCGCGGCTAGGCCACCCTTTTTCTCGCCAGTTTCATTTACTGGTTTTTGTGTTCCCTTCCTGTTTTCACCTCCATCCTTTCATAGCTTTTGCCCAATCCTGGGGTACCCCACGGGGGCCCCTGTTTGTGCCAAACCACCCAACCTGCCACTTCTCCTCATGGGCTTTGCTCTATCTCTGTGGGTTGGGTGGTTCCCGGGGGATGTGCCTCCTCTCCCCTGGTGTGTTTTCCTTGCCTCTCCCTTGACCGGTTGAGTCAGGATATTATCAAGGAAGACACTGCTCAGCTTGATGGTCATCGTCGCTTGGAGTTCATAAGGAGTTGACGCTTGTTTGCGGGCCTTTTTTGGTTTTCCTAGACGCCCCTCTCGCTTGTTCGGCACCGGGCCCTCTTGGCCGGTCCCGCAAATTTGCGGAGTGCTCGATTCGGTCCTCTGGGTCGTTTCGGCTCCCCGCAAATTTGCGGAGATCGCTGGGGGGTCTCGTGGCGATGTGGGAGGTTTGTGTCGGTACGGTTCTACCTCCATTGGCCCGCAAATTTGCGGTTATAGTTGGCTTTCACTGTTGACCCTTTTTTGTGTCATATTGTTGCCTGTTACTATATTGGTGTCTACACTTTATGGTGTTAGGGCCCTGCATGTGAGGTGTTGAGTGGTGTTTAACACTTTCTCCATCTTTGCAGGTTCTGCTTGTGCTCTTGCGCATCGCCCTCCCTCATCACCTCCCTCGGTGTTCCCGGTTTCGAGTGAGTACGCCTTCCAGTTTGCATGTGTATTCTTGTTTACCCATGCTCAATCCCTGGTTTTTATTGGACATTCTCTTCGCTTACTCCGTCACCGTGCTGCTTATATTGTGTGTTCTTCCATTGCAGGTGTGATGCCTTGCTTTCGCCAGGGCTGTGGCTCCCCGTGTTTAGAGTGCCACAGGTCCTGCCTACGCCACTCCCAATGTGTGTTCTCTACGGCCTACCTCCCTGCGCTGTGTGGCCCGTGTATGGACCTGGTCGATGTCGTGGACCATCACCCTGGTTCCTCTGACGCGGCGGTGGCCTCTGCATCCATTCAGTCCGTGTGGGCGGTGGTCTCCCACCACATTAGATCTGTGGGCCATCGCTCCCCGGCTTTTGTGGATGACCGGATCCGTGTGGCCCTGGGCATCCCTGACCCGTCTGGGGGCCGTTTACCTGGCCCTCTCCCTGCTCGGGCCCTTCTTCCTGGGTCCCGTGGTCGGTCGTCGCATCGTCGGGAGGATCCCCAGCTCCATCCACGCTCTCGATCTCTTCGTCGTCCATCCTCTACTGCCCCTCCTCGTCCTCCTGATGGCCTTGACTCCGGCCGTCTCCCTCGTCATGGTTCTCGCCCTGAGGCCGGGGTTAGCGTCTCTGCCCCTGTACGCCCTCCCCTGGCCTCTCCGGATAGGGGCTCTACTACTTTCCGCCCGCTTCCCCTGAACAAGAGACGTCCTCTTCATGTATCCTCTACGCGCGCGGATGTCCATACTGTAGCTGGCCCTCTGCTCCCTCCTCCTACTCTGTCCAGGGGGGACCGCCAGGTTGTAGTTGCTTCTCCTCCTACTTCTCCTGCTTCTGTGCCTCTTCTTCCTTCGCGGTCTCGTCCCAAGGTGGAGGTCCCTCCCTCCTCCTCCTCGGTGTCGGGCCGCCCTGTTCTCTCAGCCCCGGGGATCCTTGCTCTGTTTCCCCCCGCGGCTCCTTCTGACCTCCTTTCACCCGGCCAGCCTTCCCACTCCCGTCATCCTACTCCTCTTCCTTCTTCTATACCTGTTCTTCGACTTCCGGCTCCCCGAGTGGGTACCCCGCCGCTTGACTCGGTAGAGTATAGCGAAGTTTCGGGGTCCCCTTTCTCGGGGGCTGACGTGTCGCTGGAAGAGGGGGATGATGATGTTTCCCCCTCGGGCGTTAGTGAGCGGGGGCGAGACCCTCTGGGACGCCACGGCAGTCGTCGCTCGCCTTCTTTGGGCCGCGACGCTGCTGTTTCGTGTCATGGGTCTCGCTCTCGCTCACGCTCGCCCCTGCGGGCCGAACAATCTTCGGGGGGGTCGCCTCTCTCGGATCGATTTTCGGCTATGCAGGGGTGGGTTGGGTCACACTTCGACGCGCGATTGGAGGCGATGCAGGAATCCCTCTTGTCGCGCTTCTTGGCGGTGACACAACCTCAGCGCCTCACCCAACCTACCCCTGCTTTGGTCCCCCTCCCCTCTGCGGTGGACCACATTCCCTCTCGCCCTGCTTCTCCTCCTGCCCGGTCGTCGGATAGCACTGCTCCTGCCCTGGCTCAGGTGGTTGCCCCTGCTGTCTCCCATGCGGGGGTCCTCCGTCTGCTAGGGCAGGGTCCGCGCTTGCCCCCCATCCAGAAGGCCAAGGTCCCGTCGAGGACTATGCCTCTCCTCTATGGCTCCTTGGCTGTTTGGAAGGGGGTGCAGGCCTCCCACCCGGAGCGTGCTACCGATTTCCCGTCAGTTGAGAGGGCCCTACCTTTGGGCTGGTCGGTCCAAATTAATGATTGAATGCAGTTCAGGGCGTTCAGGGTGGATGGTCAGGTGGCCGACGTGGAGGTGCGGGCTTACCCGACGAGGACTGACCTTCAGTACTTTTCGGTAAGTACTCCGTCTGCTCCTCGGACTAAGCTCTGGTCAGACTTCAGCCGCCAGGACATCCTTCAGGATGTTCAGTCCCTCGCTGTTTTGACGGGACTGTCCTCCTATGGGACGGGTTTGAGCGACGATGGTAAGCCTGGCTTAGCCGTCGTCCTTGATAATCCTCTCCCATTGGAGGCCTGGTTTGCTGAGGCCTTAGAATTTGCCAACCTTTCCGTCGACAGATCAGTTTCAGTCCCTCCCCCAGAGTCGTCACTGCTTTTGCCTCCTCTTGTGTCTGTCGGCGGATTGGATGGCAAGTTCTGGTCCTGGATTAGCGCTCCCAAACTTGAAATTTGTGCTATTGCTAACCCGTTCTTTTCCCACCCAGATAAGTCCTCTGTCGACAGGGATTTTACCTTGCGGCAGAGGGTGGCGAACTTATTGTCTTGTCTTTTAGGTTCCCTCCAGACATCTGTTCACCACCTGCGACTTATCGAGGCGACTGCACCTGGCGATCTTCGCGAGGGTTTGGACCACGTTCGGCGGATCCACCTTCAGCTCGCGGTGTCTTTGGTTCCCGAGCTGAAGGCGGTTTTGTGCGAGGCTACTCGACAACGCCAAACGGTAAGGTCCTCGTTCTGCCGGAAGGCCCCTTTGGATATTCGTCAGGGTTTGTTATACTCTGAGCTATATACATCGGGGCTGTTCGCGCAGGATGCTTGGGAACGCTACGCTTCTCTGTCAGCGGACCCTGCTTACGACACGCAAAGACGCGCTGTGTCGCGACCAGGGTCTTCGCAGTCCCGTCCTTCTGCCGGTCCTCCTCGGAGTGCTGGCGCCGCTGCTGCCGCCAAGAAATGGCGCAGGAAAGGGAAGTTGCCGGCTAGAGCGTCGGTTCCGCCTCGCACTTCTGCTCCTGCTCCCTTTCATCCCCGCCGAGAAGGGGCTGGCCAGCCTTCCACTTCCGGCCGCACTTCGACGGGGTCCGACGCACGACGGACAGGGGATGGGGTGACCCGCCCTTTTCGGCGAGGTGGGGGGGGGTAGAGGTGGTCAACGTGGGTCTTATGACCGCAAGGACCGTACCGGGGGACCCTCCACGTCAAAAAATGTGTAGGTTCTCCGGGTCGGTCTCCTCCTTGTTCTCCTTCTCGCCTCGCCGAACGGGTCGCTCACCTCATCTCGGGGGCTCCCACAGGTTGTTTTCGCCCTTGCGCCCCTCGGTGGCCGCGAGGGACGTGGGGGCGGAAGATTGCACGGAGGGGTCTAACCTGGAGATGGAAGTCCAGACCCCCACTCAGCTCTTGTCAACGAAGCCGGCCTGTCTCTTCGGAGGTGGCCGCCGTGATTACATCCATGCACGAGCAGGGAATCGTCAAGGAGGTGAAAGCCGGTCACCCGGTTTTCCTCTCCCGTGTTTTTCTGGTACCGAAGAAGGACTGCGACGCGATGCGACCGGTGGTGGATCTGTCGGCCCTCAACGGGCACATCGTGAACACGCGATTTCGGATGCTAACGGTGCACCAGGTACGACTGGCCCTGCGACCTCTGTCGTGGGTAGTGTCGCTGGACCTCAAGGATGCGTATTGGCACGTCCCTATACATCCTCGTTTCCAGCGATTCTTGGCCGTTCGGACTTCCGATCGTGTGTTCATGTTCGACAGGCTTCCCTTCGGTCTCAACATCGCGCCGCGGATCTTCTCGAAACTGGTGAAGCAGGCTCTGGATCCTCTCCTCAGGGGCGGCCTCCAGATCCTGTTTTACTTGGACAACTGGTTGATAGTTTCAGACACCCTAGAACAGTGCGTTCGCGACACCCTCACAGTAGTTCAACACATCACGCAGTTAGGGTTCAAAATAAACATTCCCAAGTCCCGCCTGACCCCGTCGCGTGTCGTGACGTGGGTAGGTCTCGAATGGGATCTGACAAACGCTACGGTTACCCAGAGTCAGCCAAACGCGGTGAAACTTCGCAGGAAGGTCTTCGCCGTGTTGCACTCGGTCTCCCTCACGAGGAGGATCTGGGACTCGTTAGTGGGTTCCCTGAATTGGGCTGCTCTGACCATTCCCTTAGGGAGGCTCAGGCTGCGACGCCTAATCCTCATGGGCAACAAGGTGTTTCCGTTGGTCCCTATGGATCGGCTCATGCCGATCCCGCGTTCCATTCACAGACACTTAGGACACTGGGTTGCTCGGGGCACGCTCTCTGCGGCTGTGCCCTGGACCGCCCCCCCGCCGACGATCTGGGTGGATACAGATGCGTCGAGCGAGGTGGGGTGGGGTTACCAATCCAACCTGGGACATCAACATCACGGCAGATGGGTGGGACACACACACCTACACATCAATGCCCTCGAACTCTTGGTTCCCTTGTTCTTCCTGCGGGACCACGCGCTAGCCCTTCGGGGCCTGTCGGTGGCCTTCAGGATGGACAATCAGACAGCTGTCCACTGTATCCAAAAGCAGGGGTCCTCCAGGTCTTTGACTCTGTTGGGGATCTCCGAGAAGTTGTTCTTCCTCGCGAACCGACACAACATCTCCCTGCATGCCTCCTACCTGCCCGGGACTGCCAACCTGTGGGCGGACGCCCTGTCGCGAGGACAGGGCGTTCTTGTAGAATGGGCGATGAAACAGACTGTATTCGACGACCTCGCGGCTTCCTGGGGTGTTCCGGAGGTCGACTTGTTTGCATCGGAGGAGACGCGCAAGTTGCCTCGGTACCTATCCCTCCGGACTCGTACTCCGGAGGGGGGTCCGGACGCTTTCATAGAAGACTGGAGCAGGTGGCAGTCGATATACATATTTCCGCCACCAGACGCACTGTTGATGTGCAAAGTCCTCGCGAGGCTGCGGCTGTACCGCGGCAGAGTCTGGCTCATAGCGCCTCTGTGGCCGGCCCAGGCTTGGTACTCCCAGTTGAAGCGGTGGTGCCCGAGTCCGGTCCCTCTCCCTTTCTCACACTTCCACTTGAGCCAGGTTGGAGACCTACGGACCTCGTTGGCCTTCGCATCGTGGATGTTCGTGAGGCACGGTGGCTCCCAGTCCACGGACGGGACCTGACTGACTTCCTGAAGCGTTCATGGACGTCTTCGACTTGGGGGACTTACGAGTCCCACTGGAGGTCTTTTACTAGGTGGATACAGGACACTCGCCAGACTGTTAGCTCTCCTTCCCTCGTCCTACACTACTTGTTTCACCTCTTCCGTACACGTCGCTTTCAGGTCAACACTATACGTAACCACTTGTCTGCCATCCGGGAGGTCTTTGAGTCCGTCACTGGGCTGGTCGTTCCTCCGAAGGAGCTGGATTCCTTCATGAAGGCTGCCTTCAGGGAGCGACCGCCTCCGCGCCAGATCCCTCCTCAGTGGGATCTGGGGCGTGCTCTGGACCTTCTGGCTTCACACACATATACACGGGACACTACACCGGTTCAGTTGCTGGAGCGTACACTCTTCCTTGTCGCTCTGGCCACTGGGGATAGGGTGTCTGAACTAGCTGCCATGTCACGGTCCCAGGAATGCATGCGATTCTCCCCGTCATTGAATGTCGTCACGTTAGCCCCCTCCCCTCATTTTGTTGCCAAGAATGAGAGAGAGACCCACGTTTTCAAGCCTTTCACCATCCAGGCTTTAAAACGTGGGCATACTCACCATGTGTTGTGCCCGGTGCAGGCCTTGCACTCTTATGTTGAGTCTGTGGCTCCGACTTCGGGGACTGCTGTGTGGGTGTCTCCTCGGACTGGTGGGAGGCTTTCGAAGGTACAGATAGGACGCCACATTTGTCGGGTTATTCGTGCCAGTAACCCTGCTTGTCGGGGTTCTGCACACGATGTGCGGTCCTTTGCTGCCTCCTTACGGTTCCTGCAGACTCGTTCGTTGCCTGACGTCGCCTCGGCAGGTTTGTGGTCTTCTATCCATACCTTCATCTCCTCCTACCTCTCCATGTCCATTGTTAGACCCCCTCGGCCTGTGATAGCTCTCGGGCGTCGTGTTTCCTAGAGCTCTTGCGAGGTTGCCTGGTCTTCCCCCATTGTCACTCTTTCTTTTACTTTGTTTTCTTTGCAAAAGGGGGGGGGAGTACGGGTTTGCAACACTGGATTACAAGTTTGGGATTATGTTATATGTATACAGTACATAAGTGTTTTTGCCTCCTTGCAAATTGTGTTTTAAGTTTGTGTTCCTTGTTTTTTGTTCATTTTGGAAGAAAAGGGATTTTATGTACAGTGCTTTTTGGTTTAAGACAAGTCTATGGTTTTGCATTAATATGAATGACGGGCACGTGTTAAAACTGCTCTTTTTAGCTACTCCTCAGTTTTTCACGCTTTTATTAAACTCTTGTTTAACTTGTGTTTCTTTGTCATTCATAATTTTGTCTTATGCATTGTTTTTTTTGGTATGTTGGGCTTGGATGTCCTCCTCCTATTTGTTATGCAGCCTTGACGTTGGATTTGCCAAGACTACTAACAAATTGGGAGGTTTGACGTACCTCCCAACCTACCAAATAGGAAAACCTACTATTTGGTAGTAGTCTTGGAAAATCCAACGTACATAATAC
This sequence comes from Lithodes maja, assembly GCA_037953745.1. Lineage (NCBI taxonomy): Eukaryota > Metazoa > Arthropoda > Malacostraca > Decapoda > Lithodidae > Lithodes > Lithodes maja. Next base: position 22,464 of record JBAKBP010023258.1, read on the forward strand.
CCTCCCTCACTCCGGACCCCTGCCCATCCGCGTTCTTCTGCTGGCGTGAGATGTGATAACAAGAGAGGGTCGCTTATGCGCACGTTCGACAGGGATCTGCGCATGACGGAACACGGGATGGGCCTTGAGCGGTAACTAAGGTAAACCCCTTTTTCTTCTCTTCTATGCTTTTTTCACCTTCGGTGGTAGTTTTGGTTAATGTACAACGTCTCCTAGAGCAAGATAAGGAGTAGACTCTAGACGTTTTCTTTTTAACCGCGGTTGGAATGACGACATAGCAGTCAAATTAGACAAGTCGTCATTGCAATTAGGTTAATAGCCTTGACGTTGGATTTTCCAAGACTACTACCAAATAGTAGGTTTTCCTATTTGGTAGGTTGGGAGGTACGTCAAACCTCCCAATCTATATGCTCAGGCCCAATCCCCATTTTGGGGGTAGCCGACTCAAGACAGAGCAAGAACAGGGAAAACACAAAAACAACATAAAACAAAAAATAAACACAGATAAAAAACACAAACTCACACACATCCAGGTCACCCAGGAGAAGATCCAGAGACCAGGGTTACCAAGGTCGCTCCAGCACTCCCCTGGCCCCTGACCACCCGGAGAGGTTCCGATCTCGGCAGGCAGACATGCAGCGGAGCCAAAGCCACAAGCCCTCCCACCACACTTCCAGGCACACCCTTCATATTAATCGTCCCCCCGGGTCAGGCGCCTGATGGACTATTATCTAGTCGAACTTGCGCCCGACCCCTTACTCCAAATGACCACGTGTTCACTCAACTATTCACAAGCATTCTCCATTCACTCCTGTCCACCACCACTTCCCCTGCCTGATCTATAGTCATTCCTCTATCATCCAAAGCCTTTCTTACACAGTCTCTCCATCTCAATGGGGGTCTTCCTGCCCTTCTATCTCCCCTTGTACCTGACTCACATATTCTCTTTGTAAGCCTTTCATCTCCCATTCGTTCAACATGACCATACCAGCTCAGCACCCTTCTGTCCACTCTGGCTGACAAATGTTCCTGCTGCCCCACTCTCCTACGTATCTCTTCATTCCTCAATCTGTCTCTACGAGTAACTCCACACATACTCCTCAAGCAGCTCATCTCCATCACATCCATTATTATATATTCTAAAAGTAAAAATTCATCGTTCGTCTATACAAATTACAAGCTGTTCTCGAGTATTCAAGCTTTCTTCCAAAATATACTGGAGACCGCTGGTTTTTCAGGCAGACTGTTGTCCCACATAGAGAATTAAATGTGGAAAAAACAATCTGTTACATGTTTATTTACGGGATTTATTGACACTTATGGTTTGAATATTAGTTTTATCTGTTGGTTTTAATTTTATGAGATACTTTTCTACCAGTATTGTTGGTTTAAAAAAGTAATACAAGCATTAAGAGATTTGCTCCACATTTTAATCCTGAATATAGTGAGCGAAATACTACGAGTTTCACATTTTTTCGTTCGGGTTAGTCTCAACTTTCGTATTATTTGGTTTGCTCTCACATAATGAGATAAATATATTGCAACAATACTTATATATCGTGTTTTTGGTATTTTGTCCTTCAATACAGTTCTCCCCGGTGTGTAATATATGAATATAGTAGAGCCTCAATAGTTACCAGATAGCACTTTCTGAACAAAAGGTACTGGGAATCGAGTCATCACTTCTTAGCGCGATTGTACTCAAAGGGTTAAGTATCTATGCTTCATTAACAAGTTGACAATAAAAACAATTCCATGATCTAGTAAGACAATATCAAGAGAAACATAATAAAGGTTGATCCGCTTACAGTACTGTATTTTTCGGGAATAAAACAAATTAAAGTGAGGAAATGTATGTACTGTATGTATGTATGCATGTACTGTATGTATGTATGTACTGTATGTATGTACTGTATGTATGTATGTATGTATGTACTGTATGTATGTATGTACTGTATGTATGTATGTACTGTATGTATGCATGTACTGTATGTATGTATGTACTGTATGTATGTACTGTATGTATGTATGTATGTATGTACTGTATGTATGTACTGTATGTATGTATGTATGTATGTACTGTATGTATGCATGTACTGTATGTATGTATGTACTGTATGTATGTACTGTATGTATGTACTCTGGCACTTGGCCCAGTTTTCCTTTTTTTTTATGGGGGTGGCTGACTCGAGACAGAGCCTGAATAGGGACATCACAACATATCAGGAAAACAAAACAAAACACAAAATCACACACATCTAGGTCATCCAGGAGAAATATCCAGAGACCCAGGCCTATTTGGGGTCCCCAGCAAAAGATACTGTAACAATTTTATAGTTAACGTACCTGTGTGAAGTTAGGTGGCCCAGCAGAACTTGTGACTGGGGCTCGTTCCCCTGGTGTGGTGGTGGTGGTAGTGGTGGTGGTGGTGGGTGGCTCGTTCCCCTGGTGTGGTGGTGGTGGGTGGCTGGGGGGCTCATTCCCCTGGTGTGGTGGTAGTGGGGGGCTCGTTTCCCTGGTGTGGTGGTGGTAGTGGTGGTGGTGGTGCTGGTGGTGGGTGGTCGAGGGGGCACTTGGGGGTCAGCTCTGTACTGGACACCTTTGGAGGGGGGGGGGGGGGGCTGTCATCTTGCTCCATTACAGTCGTCACCTGAAATTACAAAAACTGTTAATAACAGTTTTCATAACAAAGTCCAAGGAAAACTACAATTAATTCTATTTAATCGTCTGACATGCTGTCTTAATAACTTAACCCGTACAGCCCCAGCGACGCGCCTGGCGCGTCGGCGATGTATGTAACGCACAGCCCCAGAGACGCGCCTGGCGCGTCACCCTAATTTCCCCTAATTGCGCCGACCGTAACCTCAGGTGTAGCCACGCAAGAGGGCTCAGATTTGTATGGGAACTGTGTACGTATCCCACGCAACCGTGCCGATGGTTGAAAACTCTCAAAGTCCACGTGCGTGCGCGCGAGCGCGCAATAACCTGGTTTTTTGGGATAATTGCCTTCAATTTTTTACTCTTATAAAATCCGTTTTCGGGGGCTCTGTAGGACCATTTTTTAAGCTTTTTGAGCGGTTTTTCGTGGTTTTTCCTTCATTCCTAACCCATTCGCTATTGTTTCTGGAATAAAACCATTTTTTGAAAACCGGCCGGGTTCTGGTGCGCAAACATTACAAAACTAGCCGGGGCTCCACGGGTTAATGGTTAGTGGACGGAATAATGGTGTGAGTTTCCAAGGTTGGAATCCATCGAGTACCACATACAACTCTCCCTATCCGATGCCCTGCTTGACCATATAATTATAGGTTTTTAAGTGTTTGGTTTTGGGTTTTAGCTGGTCCCACAATGCATCCCCATTTACCCCATTAATTCTAGGGTTCGCTATATGATTTTTCTATTTAAGATCTGGTTTTCAGGAACGTAATGTTAAATATAGTTAAGATGATTAAATTATCGAGGATGAATTTTGTTAAATATAGTTAAGCTAATCTGCATATGTGATATCTTCCCAAATACTTCATATATATTTTATACACGTTTACAATAATTACCTTTCTGATGCGTAGCTCGCCCTTAAGAACGTTGAACCCTCCAAGATGAACCAGCTACTCAGCGAAACAACAAACCACCATCGTAACTAAGAAGCACAAACGCCGCCACACAAAAATCACAGCCCAAACAACTGCAACGCCATTTAATACCAATCAAACCACATACCGTATCCAAACTCACTATTTACACCATCTGCTAGGCATGCCTTAAACCACCATTACATGAAACACGCCGGACAATCGCTCCCCACTATCGCTAGCAAAACCTCTCTCCACCATCTCTCCTTTCCGACTCACGTCTCATCCCCACATCGCATACACGCCCCCACTCAGGTCATCAGCTGATGACGTCATCGCATCCTCGATAATTTAATCATCAGGGTAATCTACCCTACAAATTATATATACCCTACATGCGATTATACTATAGGTAGTACAGTATAATTATATGATACATAACATATACATTTACTTAAGTACCACCCAACTCTTTATCTAATTTACCAAGGGTAAACAACCATACCGGTCGTTTGCAGGCCAACCATACTAGTCGTTTGCAGGCCAATTGTAGCCAGCACATCAAGATTCTAACAAAATTCCCTATTATTTTATTTTATTTTTTTTATTTATTTATTTTTTTTTTTATTTTTTTTTTTTCTACTACACACAGTCTAATATTGTGCATTACGACACACAATCTAATATTGTTGCATTAGTAATGCAACAATGTCACTACTATGTTCATAAAACATCTCTATGTAATACTCTACATAGTAATTGCTCCAATGAGCATTTGAGGTGATGCCCCCTTTTTGGTAAGGCAATTTGCAAGTTGACTCCTTGTATCTACCCACTCCACACCAGTAACTTCTCTTTTAGCCAGCATATCTTTCATACAGGCAATATTAATCCTAAGGTACTTATCATCCACCTTCTTAACATACCTTAGTGCTTCTACGAGAGACCTATTATCCACATAGCATTTTATAGGCACTTCCCCAATATCACCAATATCTTCCAGTATTTTTCCAATATAATATGCACTCTCAGCTGCTTCCAACAGAGCCATAGTTTCTGCTGCTAATGTGGACTTCACCACTCTCCTTATTTTCCTTGATTTCCACATGACAGGACATTTTCTACCCTCTGTGTCAGTTAGAAAAACTATGAAACCTCCTTGAGAGCCACAATCGGTCAAGTTTGCAAATGAAGCGTCACTGTAACATTCTAGGTGCAGTCCTTCAGTCAGAGTGGGAATGAATATATGTACTTGATCAGTCTTTACTCTCTTAACTACCTTATTAGCGTCCATCATGTCACCAACAGTACATTTCTTTATCAAGGTGCTTAAAGAACAAACATCAAACGAAATATCTGGCCTAGTCTGGGTCCCTACCCAATTGAGTTGACCAACAACTGACCTATGCTTGTGAACTTCTTCCTCGTTTAGTCCTGAATCTTTTCTTTGAGCCCTTTTATGACTTATGTCCACTTGTTTCAGCGACTTTATGTAGCTTTCTTGATCTATACTAATTCCATCGGCCGTTTGCTGTATATTCAAGCCTACATACTTGAACTTCTTGGAATCAGCTGATCCCACCAGAAAATTGTTTTTCAATTTTGAAACCACACACTCTTCAAACTGATCAGTACCACCCCAACAAAAGTCGTCCACATGAATACACACAATGCCTTCCAAATTATTATCTCTGGTATACATAAACATTGCTGGATCAAATCTCGACATTCTCATACCAAGCATAATCAGTTCTTCTTTTACAGTGTCATACCACACTCTTGCAGCATCACTCAGTCCATAAACCGTCTTTTTAAGTTTCCAAATTCTTCCACTGAAGAATTCCGGCGGAGGATGTAAATATACCTCACGTTTAATGCCGTTACCTTGCAGGAATGCCGATTTAATGTCTATCGTGTGACATGACCACCCTTTCATTTGTATAGTAGCTAGAGCCAACCTCAATGATTCTTTACCACATGTAGGAGATTCGGTGTTTACCTCGTCCTCAAGCTCTTCCTCGAATCCGCGAGCCACCAGTCTGGCTTTCACAATCCTACCTTGTTTAGTCTCTTTCTCGGTCACAATCCACCTTGTGGAAATAATGTCCTGACCTTCCCATTCCACTTCATCATATACATCATTCTCTCTCCAACTGTCTATTTCTTTTCTCTTGGCTTCCATAGACTTTTCACCTGAACATGTAATCATTATTTCCTCCTCATCTTCTATTTCTCTAATTTCATTAATGTCCTTCACGAAATCCATCCAAGTCTCTTCTCCGTTCTCTTCATTACGATAGTTAAAGCAATTCTTAAATTTACCCGATGCTTTGCCAGCCCTGCTCAAGATCTTGACGGTAATCCTCTCATTGGAATCTGTAAGTGATACCTCATAACGCTTTCCTACCTTTGGGATAGCATTCCTTTCCTCATTACAATCCTCCACAGTTTCACCACTTACATCATCGCCATCACTGTCATCATCACTCACTGCAGCGGCCTTCTCTGTCGTCTCCTCTGTAGTCTGTAAACTGCTTCTACCTTCATTACTAGAGCTAACCACATTACTGGCCGAGTACCCTTTCACTCTGCATACATGGGCCCTTACAACATAACCTCCATGCCGCAAAATGTTAACCTTACCATCCTTACCTATAACTCTTGCAGGACCTCGCCAGCTGTCCTCGCCTTCTCGTTTATAATAGACATAATTGCCTATCTTAACATCTTCATCATTTGTTTTACGAATGTTATGTGACAAAGCCCTTTTAATTCTCTCGTTAGCATCAGATTTCACAAATTCCTCTCTACACTTACGCAAAGCATTCAAATTATTAGCTACAATCTGAGAGGATGTAACATTTTCCAAGGCTGGAGGGTTATCTGCTGCTATGTTAGGATGGTTAGGATTAAAACTAAACACCAACTGATTAGGGGAGAATCCATTATTGTTGTGAAGAGCATTCCTGGCAGCCACAGCCCAAGCCAGTGCAGTTTCTATGTTGCATTTAGTATCTTCTTTAATCTTTAGTACGTTAGCCTTTAGCACTGCATTCAGTCTTTCACACGTCCCATTACTCCATGGACTTTCTGCGGCAGTACACATTATCTCAATGTTGAAATTCTCACCCATGCTCCTGAAATCCATATTATTAAATTCTCCTCCATTATCAGTCAACATCTTCTTGGGTGTGCCAAATATTGCTATCCAGTATCTCATAACAGCATCTATAATCACACTTGGGGTTTTATTTTTGATCACGCATGCATTACAGTATCTAGTAGCGAGATCAATCATTACAAGGAAATACTTATCCTCAAAGAATTTCAGGTCCATACTTACAACGTCATTGAAGTTCCTCGCCATTGGCATACTAACCACAGGTCTAGACGGTGTTCTCTGGAACTTACTACAAGTTTCACATGATTCTCCAACATTTCTTATTTCATCTTCTAACTCTGCATCTATGATACCAGCTTCCTTGACCAATGTGATAAGTTTTTCCTTTGTAGGGTGGGCGAATTGCTTATGGAGTTTCAATGCTTTCTTCTTGGCATCACCTTTTCCATAGCTGTACAAGACATACCTCATGAAGTTCCTGTCCTCTCTGAAACTCTCGAATTTATTTATAGGCATAGCATAATGACCAGTGCTAGTGATTTTCAAGTTCTTAACCCTCTCCGACATATGACGCAATTTTGAGCCTATTGGGGATACTTTAAAGTCTTTGTTACCATCAGGGGTATTTAGAAACCTTTAGTTTAGTTACTTCAACCTATGCAGTTGTCTTTGAGTAAGTTGTGGGCAGAAAACGAATTTTGGAGAGGTAATTATAAGAGTGAGAGAACTCTATTTCTTATTGCTAATCTGGCAACCTCTGCGTCATATGAGTCTGAAGGAGTTAATTCTACCATACTTCCAGTCAACTTTGTCTTCAGCCAAATTCATCACCATACCCATCTTTTTCATGAAAGATTTACTTAGCAAAAGTGGTATATCCGATTCAACAACATCCGTCTCGATCATTAGCCTTTCTTTACCAATATAAGCGGGTATGCTGACTTTCCTATGGGCTTTCACTGTGTTACCATCACCAAACCGGAATGATTTATTGGTGCTATACTCCTTAACTTTACTCTTATCATTTACATCAATCATTTCATGATATTCCTCCAACCATTTATCCCCACACACATTAACGTTACAACCTGTGTCAAGTACTGCACAACCTATAGTTTCCTTCCTCAATGTTCTGGTATCACTGTTATCCTCAAAGAAACTGTCTAGTCATACTTCCTTTTTGTCTACTTCCTTTACTTTGTCACAATTTCTCACCCAATGATCTTTCGATCCACATTCAAAACATCCACCGTCAAGCCTATTCCTCCTCCAACTTCTTCTCTGGTATCTACCATATCTACCACCCCTATTGTATCTACCATTGTTCCAGTTCCTATGATAACCACCTTGGCCACCATAATTGGTTGTCCACATGATCTCTTCTTCTGTATTACCGTCCTTTGAAGATACAGCAGTCTCCTCAATCTTAGAACATATTTCTTTTAGTTCCTGTTCCAAAATTGTTTTTCTATTCTTCAAATCATCCTTCCCATTCACCTTTGTCATATATACCGGTTCAGACTTAACCTTAACTTCTTGAGTTACTGCACTCCTTGTCACACTGCTTGACTCAAACATTCGTTTTAATGTTGATCGAACTTCCTTAAATGATAGGGGTTTTGTTGATGCCATGACCTGTTCCCTTTGTATTTCCGTTAATTTACAATTCTTCACCAGACGGAAAGCCAACACCTCATCTGGCAGTTCCATGCCCTTTTCTGTCATTTTGTAGTACTTCATGTCAAATTCTCTCATAAAATCGCAAATTGACATGTCATCCTTCCTCACACATTCCTCAAAATTCTGATATGCCATAAATTTCCTTCTCTCGGGTTCCTTCAGGAAGGCCTCATCTAATTTTGCTATCAGTAGGTCAACTCCATTCTCTTTCTTCTTATCCTCTGTTGACACCTGATTAGCCACTTCCCTGGCTTGACCAGTTAACGTGAGATGAATGGCTAGCGCTTGCTTCTTTTTATTTATATCCGTTAATTCTGTCCACATCAATACATCTTCCTTCCATTGTTCATATTTGTCTAAATCAGTTAACATGGGGGGTTCTTAATTACAGAAGCCATGACAGAACGATGGACCTCTAGGCTATGGGCCCAGCACGCTGTAACTACGCTCTGCTACCAAATTTGTTAAATATAGTCAAGATGATTAAATTATCGAGGATGAATTTTGTTAAATATAGTTAAGCTAATCTGCATATGTGATATCTTCCCAAATACTTCATATATATTTTATACACGTTTACAATAATTACCTTTCTGATGCGTAGCTCGCCCTTAAGAACGTTGAACCCTCCAAGATGAACCAGCTACTCAGCGAAACAACAAACCACCATCGTAACTAAGAAGCACAAACGCCGCCACACAAAAATCACAGCCCAAACAACTGCAACGCCATTTAATACCAATCAAACCACATACCGTATCCAAACTCACTATTTACACCATCTGCTAGGCATGCCTTAAACCACCATTACATGAAACACGCCGGACAATCGCCTCCCCACTATCGCTAGCACAACCTCTCTCCACCATCTCTCCTTTCCGACTCACGTCTCATCCCCACATCGCATACACGCCCCCACTCAGGTCATCAGCTGATGACGTCATCGCATCCTCGATAATTTAATCATCAGGGTAATCTACCCTACAAATTATAGATACCCTACATGCGATTATACTATAGGTAGTACAGTATAATTATATGATACATAACATATACATTTACTTAAGTACCACCCAACTCTTTATCTAATTTGCCAAGGGTAAACAACCATACCGGTCGTTTGCAGGCCAACCATACTAGTCGTTTGCAGGCCAATTGTAGCCAGCACATCAAGATTCTAACATATAGTTAAGATGATTAAATTATCGAGGATGAATTTTGTTAAATATAGTTAAGCTAATCTGCATATGTGATATCTTCCCAAATACTTCATATATATTTTATACACGTTTACAATAATTACCTTTCTGATGCGTAGCTCGCCCTTAAGAACGTTGAACCCTCCAAGATGAACCAGCTACTCAGCGAAACAACAAACCACCATCGTAACTAAGAAGCACAAACGCCGCCACACAAAAATCACAGCCCAAACAACTGCAACGCCATTTAATACCAATCAAACCACATACCGTATCCAAACTCACTATTTACACCATCTGCTAGGCATGCCTTAAACCACCATTACATGAAACACGCCGGACAATCGCTCCCCACTATCGCTAGCACAACCTCTCTCCACCATCTCTCCTTTCCGACTCACGTCTAATCCCCACATCGCATACACGCCCCCACTCAGGTCATCAGCTGATGACGTCATCGCATCCTCGATAATTTAATCATCAGGGTAATCTACCCTACAAATTATAGATACCCTACATGCGATTATACTATAGGTAGTACAGTATAATTATATGATACATAACATATACATTTACTTAAGTACCACCCAACTCTTTATCTAATTTGCCAAGGGTAAACAACCATACCGGTCGTTTGCAGGCCAACCATACTAGTCGTTTGCAGGCCAATTGTAGCCAGCACATCAAGATTCTAACATATAGTTAAGATGATTAAATTATCGAGGATGAATTTTGTTAAATATAGTTAAGCTAATCTGCATATGTGATATCTTCCCAAATACTTCATATATATTTTATACACGTTTACAATAATTACCTTTCTGATGCGTAGCTCGCCCTTAAGAACGTTGAACCCTCCAAGATGAACCAGCTACTCAGCGAAACAACAAACCACCATCGTAACTAAGAAGCACAAACGCCGCCACACAAAAATCACAGCCCAAACAACTGCAACGCCATTTAATACCAATCAAACCACATACCGTATCCAAACTCACTATTTACACCATCTGCTAGGCATGCCTTAAACCACCATTACATGAAACACGCCGGACAATCGCTCCCCACTATCGCTAGCACAACCTCTCTCCACCATCTCTCCTTTCCGACTCACGTCTCATCCCCACATCGCATACACGCCCCCACTCAGGTCATCAGCTGATGACGTCATCGCATCCTCGATAATTTAATCATCAGGGTAATCTACCCTACAAATTATAGATACCCTACATGCGATTATACTATAGGTAGTACAGTATAATTATATGATACATAACATATACATTTACTTAAGTACCACCCAACTCTTTATCTAATTTGCCAAGGGTAAACAACCATACCGGTCGTTTGCAGGCCAACCATACTAGTCGTTTGCAGGCCAATTGTAGCCAGCACATCAAGATTCTAACAAAATTCCCTATTATTTTTATTTTTTTTTTTTCTACTACACACAGTCTAATATTGTGCATTACGACACACAATCTAATATTGTTGCATTAGTAATGCAACAATGTCACTACTATGTTCATAAAACATCTCTATGTAATACTCTACATAGTAATTGCTCCAATGAGCATTTGAGGTGATGCCCCCTTTTTGGTAAGGCAATTTGCAAGTTGACTCCTTGTATCTACCCACTCCACACCAGTAACTTCTCTTTTAGCCAGCATATCTTTCATACAGGCAATATTAATCCTAAGGTACTTATCATCCACCTTCTTAACAGACCTTAGTGCTTCTACGAGAGACCTATTATCCACATAGCATTTTATAGGCACTTCCCCAATATCACCAATATCTTCCAGTATTTTTCCAATATAATATGCACTCTCAGCTGCTTCCAACAGAGCCATAGTTTCTGCTGCTAATGTGGACTTCACCACTCTCCTTATTTTCCTTGATTTCCACATGACAGGACATTTTCTACCCTCTGTGTCAGTTAGAAAAACTATGAAACCTCCTTGAGAGCCACAATCGGTCAAGTTTGCAAATGAAGCGTCACTGTAACATTCTAGGTGCAGTCCTTCAGTCAGAGTGGGAATGAATATATGTACTTGATCAGTCTTTACTCTCTTAACTACCTTATTAGCGTCCATCATGTCACCAACAGTACATTTCTTTATCAAGGTGCTTAAAGAACAAACATCAAACGAAATATCTGGCCTAGTCTGGGTCCCTACCCAATTGAGTTGACCAACAACTGACCTATACTTGTGAACTTCTTCCTCGTTTAGTCCTGAATCTTTTCTTTGAGCCCTTTTATGACTTATGTCCACTTGTTTCAGCGACTTTATGTAGCTTTCTTGATCTATACTAATTCCATCGGCCGTTTGCTGTATATTCAAGCCTACATACTTGAACTTCTTGGAATCAGCTGATCCCACCAGAAAATTGTTTTTCAATTTTGAAACCACACACTCTTCAAACTGATCAGTACCACCCCAACAAAAGTCGTCCACATGAATACACACAATGCCTTCCAAATTATTATCTCTGGTATACATAAACATTGCTGGATCAAATCTCGACATTCTCATACCAAGCATAATCAGTTCTTCTTTTACAGTGTCATACCACACTCTTGCAGCATCACTCAGTCCATAAACCGTCTTTTTAAGTTTCCAAATTCTTCCACTGAAGAATTCCGGCGGAGGATGTAAATATACCTCACGTTTAATGCCGTTACCTTGCAGGAATGCCGATTTAATGTCTATCGTGTGACATGACCACCCTTTCATTTGTATAGTAGCTAGAGCCAACCTCAATGATTCTTTACCACATGTAGGAGATTCGGTGTTTACCTCATCCTCAAGCTCTTCCTCGAATCCGCGAGCCACCAGTCTGGCTTTCACAATCCTACCTTGTTTAGTCTCTTTCTCGGTCACAATCCACCTTGTGGAAATAATGTCCTGACCTTCCCATTCCACTTCATCATATACATCATTCTCTCTCCAACTGTCTATTTCTTTTCTCTTGGCTTCCATAGACTTTTCACCTGAACATGTAATCATTATTTCCTCCTCATCTTCTATTTCTCTAATTTCATTAATGTCCTTCACGAAATCCATCCAAGTCTCTTCTCCGTTCTCTTCATTACGATAGTTAAAGCAATTCTTAAATTTACCCGATGCTTTGCCAGCCCTGCTCAAGATCTTGACGGTAATCCTCTCATTGGAATCTGTAAGTGATACCTCATATCGCTTTCCTACCTTTGGGATAGCATTCCTTTCCTCATTACAATCCTCCACAGTTTCACCACTTACATCATCGCCATCACTGTCATCATCACTCACTGCAGCGGCCTTCTCTGTCGTCTCCTCTGTAGTCTGTAAACTGCTTCTACCTTCATTACTAGAGCTAACCACATTACTGGCCGAGTACCCTTTCACTCTGCATACATGGGCCCTTACAACATAACCTCCATGCCGCAAAATGTTAACCTTACCATCCTTACCTATAACTCTTGCAGGACCTCGCCAGCTGTCCTCGCCTTCTCGTTTATAATAGACATAATTGCCTATCTTAACATCTTCATCATTTGTTTTACGAATGTTATGTGACAAAGCCCTTTTAATTCTCTCGTTAGCATCAGATTTCACAAATTCCTCTCTACACTTACGCAAAGCATTCAAATTATTAGCTACAATCTGAGAGGATGTAACATTTTCCAAGGCTGGAGGGTTATCTGCTGCTATGTTAGGATGGTTAGGATTAAAACTAAACACCAACTGATTAGGGGAGAATCCATTATTGTTGTGAAGAGCATTCCTGGCAGCCACAGCCCAAGCCAGTGCAGTTTCTATGTTGCATTTAGTATCTTCTTTAATCTTTAGTACGTTAGCCTTTAGCACTGCATTCAGTCTTTCACACGTCCCATTACTCCATGGACTTTCTGCGGCAGTACACATTATCTCAATGTTGAAATTCTCACCCATGCTCCTGAAATCCATATTATTAAATTCTCCTCCATTATCAGTCAACATCTTCTTGGGTGTGCCAAATATTGCTATCCAGTATCTCATAACAGCATCTATAATCACACTTGGGGTTTTATTTTTGATCACGCATGCATTACAGTATCTAGTAGCGAGATCAATCATTACAAGGAAATACTTATCCTCAAAGAATTTCAGGTCCATACTTACAACGTCATTGAAGTTCCTCGCCATTGGCATACTAACCACAGGTCTAGACGGTGTTCTCTGGAACTTACTACAAGTTTCACATGATTCTCCAACATTTCTTATTTCATCTTCTAACTCTGCATCTATGATACCAGCTTCCTTGACCAATGTGATAAGTTTTTCCTTTGTAGGGTGGGCGAATTGCTTATGGAGTTTCAATGCTTTCTTCTTGGCATCACCTTTTCCATAGCTGTACAAGACATACCTCATGAAGTTCCTGTCCTCTCTGAAACTCTCGAATTTATTTATAGGCATAGCATAATGACCAGTGCTAGTGATTTTCAAGTTCTTAATTCTACCATACTTCCAGTCAACTTTGTCTTCAGCCAAATTCATCACCATACCCATCTTTTTCATGAAAGATTTACTTAGCAAAAGTGGTATATCCGATTCAACAACATCCGTCTCGATCATTAGCCTTTCTTTACCAATATAAGCGGGTATGCTGACTTTCCTATGGGCTTTCACTGTGTTACCATCACCAAACCGGAATGATTTATTGGTGCTATACTCCTTAACTTTACTCTTATCATTTACATCAATCATTTCATGATATTCCTCCAACCATTTATCCCCACACACATTAACGTTACAACCTGTGTCAAGTACTGCACAACCTATAGTTTCCTTCCTCAATGTTCTGGTATCACTGTTATCCTCAAAGAAACTGTCTAGTCATACTTCCTTTTTGTCTACTTCCTTTACTTTGTCACAATTTCTCACCCAATGATCTTTCGATCCACATTCAAAACATCCACCGTCAAGCCTATTCCTCCTCCAACTTCTTCTCTGGTATCTACCATATCTACCACCCCTATTGTATCTACCATTGTTCCAGTTCCTATGATAACCACCTTGGCCACCATAATTGGTTGTCCACATGATCTCTTCTTCTGTATTACCGTCCTTTGAAGATACAGCAGTCTCCTCAATCTTAGAACATATTTCTTTTAGTTCCTGTTCCAAAATTGTTTTTCTATTCTTCAAATCATCCTTCCCATTCACCTTTGTCATATATACCGGTTCAGACTTAACCTTAACTTCTTGAG
>JBAKBP010023259.1:0-37267 GCA_037953745.1 Lithodes maja
ATACCTGACTTCAGAAAAGCCAATTATGGGGGGTTGAGAAGAGCCCTATTAGCTGACCCTATGGTCAAAAAATTAAGTCGATCCAGGTGTCCAAATGAGTGTACCCCTTCTCAGGCACCTGTCATCTTAAGTCAGGAAGAGACGTCAACCTGGGTAGATACATACGATAATTTTATCGAGTCAGTATTCAATGCACAAAATAAATACATCCCCAAAAGAAAATTTAGATCAACACAGAACCAACCCAAATGGATGAATAATAGACTATTAGATCTTCTAAGACAAAAGAGAGGAATATATAGAAAAATTAGGAAAGGCGAAATTCACCTACTTGCTTACTATCAGAATCTATCAAGACAGGTAAAAAAGGATATTAGGAAAGAAAAAAGAAATTATGAAATTAAGGTTGCCAATGACTCAAAAAATAATCCTAAAGCTTTTTACCAACTAGGCCTATATAAATCCAAGGTTAGAGATGTAATTGGTCCCCTTAAAACTTCGATAGGAGAAATGACAGAAAATGATTTAGAAATGTGCAGTACATTAAATAGTAAATTTCTTTCCGTTTTCACTAATGAAAATTTGGCACAGTTTCCAGAAGTCCGTAAGGTATATAGCGATAGTATAGAAAATAGGTTAAGTACGGTTACTATAAGTAGAAATGATGTGCTTAAGGAAATTGACAGACTGAAACCTCATAAATCGCCTGGTCCTGATGAGGTATATGCTAGAGTATTAAAAGAATGTAGGGATGAGTTAAGTTACCCATTAACATTTTTATTTAACAAGTCATTGGAGACAGGTATAGTTCCAGAAGCTTGGAAGCTTGCAAACGTAGTTCCGATCTTCAAAAAAGGTGACAAATCAATAGCATCCAATTACCGTCCCATTAGTCTTACATCAATCATAGGAAAGCTACTAGAGTCAATTATTGCTAGTAAAATTAGAAACCACTTAGATACATTTAATTTAATAAATTCTTCTCAGCATGGATTCACTCAGGGACGTTCTTGCCTTACTAATTTGCTTAGTTTTTTCTCCGAGGTATATGAAGCAGTAGATAATGACAAGTCATATGATATAATATATTTAGATTTCAGTAAAGCTTTCGACAGAGTCCCCCATGAGAGATTGATGAGAAAGGTTGAGGCGCATGGAATAGGTGGGGCGTTGTTGGGATGGATTAGGTCATGGCTAATTGGTAGGAAGCAGAGAGTCAGCATCAATGGTACGAAGTCAGAATGGGGAGCAGTCAAAAGTGGTGTCCCCCAGGGATCTGTATTAGGTCCTCTGTTGTTTGTTATATACATAAATGACCTTGATTTAGCTATAACTAGTAGGATAAGTAAATTTGCAGACGATACCAAAATGGGGAGAACAATTGATTCAGATAGAGATATAGAGTGCCTCCAAAGGGATCTAGATACCTTACACGAATGGTCAGTAAATTGGCAGATGAAGTTTAACATTGACAAATGCAAGGTATTAAAGATAGGGAAGATGCATACAAATGTTAAATATAAACTAGCTAATATGGAATTTGAAAACTCGAATTGTGAGAAAGATCTAGGTGTGTTTGTTAGCAATGATTTGAAGCCTAGACAACAGTGTATAAGCGTTCGAAACAAGGCAAACAGGATTCTCGGGTTCATCTCTAGGAGTGTGAGTAACAGAACTGCTGATGTTATCTTAAAACTTTACTTGTCATTAGTGAGACCCCATATGGATTATGCTGTTCAATTGTGGTGTCCTTATTACAGAATGGACATAGATTCATTGGAGAGAGTACAACGTAGAATGACAAAAATGATCCATAATATTAGAAATCTTCCGTATAAAGAAAGGTTGAAGAAATTAGGCTTACATTCGTCAGAAAGACGCAGAGTTAGAGGCGATATGATAGAGGTGTTCAAGTGGGTTAGTGGGATTAACAAAGGGGACATGACAAATGTACTAAAGCTCAGTGATAGCGAAAGAACTCGTACCAATGGTTTCAAATTAGATACATTTCGTTTCAGAAAATATATAGGCAAATTTTGGTTTGGTAACAGAGTTGTAGATGGGTGGAATGGACTACCAAGTGCTATAGTGAGATTAAAAACGGTAGGGAGCTTTAAGATAAAATTGGATAAGCATATGGACGAGAAGGGTTGGGTGTGAAGGGGGATCAGCAGGATTGGGCCAATCAGCGCTCTGCAGACCCCCGTAATCCTGAGTTAATCTCTAACCGTTTTGGTAAGATGATCCTCAGGGTATTAGAGTGTTGAGCCTATAATTGGGCTTTGTAATTGGGGTTGTGTGGGACAGGGATCTGCCTTGCTTAGGCCAATCGGCTTTCTGCAGACTCCCATTTTCTTATGTTCTTATGTTAAAGACTGTCTCAATTAACCCTCTGACTTCCATCATTATACCCTTCCTAAATTGTATACAGTTTAGGAAGGATCTGTGGGAATTATAAGGGTAAAGACTGTCTCAATTAACCCTCTGACTTCCATATACCCTTCCTAATCTTAAATATAATCGTTCAATAATAGCCGGAAAACAGAAAAGAAGTGCGTATTTTATCTTCTAAGGGTTAACTTTTTTCAATCAGATGACTCCCATTATTCTGGGTACCCCAAGAGAATTTTGTTCAACTTAGCAAGGACGTATCGGAGTAAGTGGGCTAGTTGAGATTGCATTAACCCTATGATTTCGTGAGATCCTTCCTAAGCGTTATAGGCTATAACTCTTACTTGTATTTGAGAATTATGTTCTCCCCTACAGTTTATATTTCCAAGGTTGTCCCTATCCTCGGTTCTTATTTTCTCATTTTCTAAGTTGATGCACGTGGTGATATATTATGTTTTCTAAGTAAATTATAGTTTAAATACTGTTAAATATCGGGCATAATATCAGTCTCTTTTTTAATATATATTTACCCCTTGTGTAACGGTGACGTCTATTTTATTACATTATAGCTATATTTAGACGATAACGGTGACGTCTATTTTATTACATTATAGCTATATTTAGACGATAACGGTGACGTCTATTTTATTACATTATAGCTATATTTAGACGATAACGGTGACGTCTATTTTATTACATTATAGCTATATTTAGACGATTACATTCTGCTTAAAAAGGGCCTCCAGATATTAACAGGCTTCGAATGATCTCATTCAACCCTTTTTACTACCGTACCACAGATCCTTGTTAAACTGCACAAAATTGTCTAAATATAGTAAGAATATATTTAAAAAGACGTCGCCGGTACAGACGGCGTAAATAAAACATGAGACCTTCCCAGTAATAAATAATATTTCCTTACTCGATATACAGTCTTTTGCTGAAGCTTGTGAAAATTCGTGCTAGAATAGTTAGTTAGTTAAAATAGGACTTCAGAGGCTATCAACCCTTCTGGATTATTGAGCCAGCACACTGTAAGTCAAAAATAGCGTCAGGACTGGAGCCCCTTTTCGAGAACCCCAGTCCCTTGTGATATATTAAGAGAGTAAAGTAGGAGAGTAAAGAGTTTTGGATAGAGGAAGAATAAGTTGATAGACCAGACCAGATGGATGGTACATTTCCCACTTCACTTTATATTTCTATTGCCTGCACAGATCCCGGTGATAAATTATGACGACTACGATAATAGGACGCCACAACGGTAAATCCAGGATGTGGAAAATGTACCCACCTCTCACTTAACACTCAAAGAGCGGCTGGTGGAGTATATTTCACCGTGCCGCCCAGCGTTTTTTTTTTTACCATAAATGGCATTGTTTCCGTGCTCTTTTTCATGCATAAACAAGAGCCAGAACATAATACAATTATGTATCCCTGAAAGGGCGTAAATTGAGCTTTCCAATGACACCAGAACCATCCTTCTACGATCACTGGTTGTCTTGCAACGATCGTGCAACCGAAGGCCAAAATTGCTAAAATACGGTCATTTCGTTACATAATTACGTGTGTAGCGAGGGAGGGAGGGTGGAGTAGTGTGGAGTACATGTCAGTAGACCCACGGCGGCCGTGGCGAGCGGTCATGAGGTAACCTACGCTCCTCCCGCTGCTCGTCTCTCTCTCAGAGCCAATATTGTGCCAAAATTGCACACAGACTTAAGTCGGGCCCCGCCACATAGTCCAGATTTTTAGATACGGACTTAAGTCGGGCCCCGCTAAAGAGGGGTTAAGGGGCTAGTGGTAACCTTTTGGGCTATTTATTTGATTATTATTTTTTTCTTTCAGTTTCCTCACTAGCCTATACCTCCATCACGCTTAAAATATCACCTTCTAGACCTCCCTTCGAGATAAATGTGTACATATTTCGGTAGAAAAATGTTCCTCCAAAATTACAGGCTTGCTATCGCTCGCCAAGAAAAAATCGACACCTAAATGGCACGAAGGTATAGATATTGACAACAAATGGGGTGAAATATCTTAAAATCGACAAACTAATGTGCCGAGCGTGTTAAACTCTCAAAACTAGTGGGGCTAAACATGAGGGAGAAGGGGATCCAGTAAAAACAACCCTCCCTCCTCCTTAACTCTTTTAGGTCCGGGAGTTGTCGTTTAGTATTCATAAATATATTAATCTTAGTCTCATAATTACCACTCCAAAATTTTTGTTGTATCAACAGCTCACTCAAAGACAACTAGGCCTACAGAAGTTGAAGTAATTAAACTAAAGGTTTCTAAACACCCCTGATGGTCACGAAGGCTTAAAGTATCCCTGTAAGGACGCAATCGTCTCCTGCAGTGCGCAAAAGGGTTAAGCTTCCATCACTGTCTAACTAATCGTCCATCTGAAAATTATGCGCGTGTCAGTTATCCCAGGGCGCCTCTAGCCAACCAAGACGGCTAGATCCTCCCACACCCTGGAGGAGACCATGCTGTAGTCTGTCTATTTTCAGCCGAGCGTAAATTACCATGTCCTCATCATGATTACTCGGTTATTACGGAGATTTTGTACCGAAATATGTTGTTATTAATAAATGTTTGGTACCGGGTATTTATGTGATGCAAAGACATACCGTAGTAGTATTATATATTGCCAGTAAGTCTCGAAATATCAGTTGCTATGGGATTCAATTTACCATCAGGTGGAACAAAAAAACACAGACTATAGAACCTGACACACCCTGGAGGAGACCCTGCTATACCGTTCCAAATAGGTAGGCCAGAACTCTGCAGCTTTAATCTCTATAACTCAAAAAGGGCTAGAGCAAATGCCCTGTAAATGTCCACCCTTCTTCCCTGGCTGACCATTCCCAAAGTGGCAGGAATAATGATTCGATGTAGCCTACCTATTCGTTCGTGAGTTATAGAGGTTAATGTTCAAGAGTTTTGGCTTACTTACTTGGAACAGGGTATAGTTAAGGAGATTGGTCAACTATTTATCCCCAGGCCATTTTGGAGGTCTGGTCCTTTCCAGAGTGAGGTTTGACATCCTCTCCCCAACCTTAGCCGTTTCTGTCTGTCTCTTTTATTGTGCTAATTTTCCTTCTGGGGACAGGAGGCTAGGATTCCTCCTCTTGTAAAATTCACCTACTAGACGAGACAGAGTAAGGGGCAAGGGAACGCGAAAGTCGTCCCAGACTCTTAGAATTGGAACTTTAAATGTTATTTGTGTTCGGGCTCTGCCTCGAGTCGGGCATCCCGAGCTAAGGGGTATGTGCCTTAGTATATACATACATTACAATTTTGGAGACTGGGGCATTATGCTCTAACCTCTTCCGTGATATTGTGTTTTCTTCAACTGAACTCTTAGAGACTGTCAACCGCTATTGTCAGCAAGGGGTCTCTCCCTCTACCCAAAAGGTAAGCTGTACGCTGCAAGTGTGATGTGCACGCCCGGAGATTTGAGTGAACGTAAGCGAGCATGAAGAAACATACAGTATATACTTAATGCCACAGTGAGAAAGGGACCAGTGAAAGCAGAGCAATGTGATGCGTACTTTCAGACTGTGATGCTGTTCATATGGAGAGATTAAATGTAGATAACTGGATGAAGTACGTATAAAGTATGGAAGTGGTCAAACGGATATCAGTCGGTAAACGGAATAAAAATCTTGGGCGAGGTACTGATTGGGGTTCTCCGGGATAGAGGACTTGACAGGGACGCTACAGGGGTCCGTACAGCATATACCAGTCATCAGGTTATCAAGGCATGTATGTACTCTATGTGTGTGTGTATGTATGTATATATATATATGTGTATGTTTATATTTATGTATGTATTTATGTATTTATGTATGTATATCTGTATTTATATATATTTGTGTATGTATGTATGTTTGTAATGTATGTATGTATGTACAGTATGTGTGTGTGTGTATGTATGTATATATTTATGTATTATATGTATGTTTATATTTATGTATGTATATATGTGTGTATATACAGGTATGTATTTATATATTTGTGTATGTATGTGTGTTTGTAATGTATGTATGTATGTAAGTACGTATGTATGTACTCCAGCACAGCTGGGGGTGGCCTAATCGAGACAGAGCCCGAACAGAAACAACATTTGTAGTTCCAATTATTAGGGTCCGGGACCACTTCACGTTCCCTCGCCCCTTACTATTGTCTCGTCTAGTAGGGGAATTTTACAAAGGGAAGAGGATACCTAGCCCTCTGCCTCCTGAAAAAAAAAAATAGTAGGGGAATCTAATGGATGTTTTTGTAAGTTTGATGGAGGTCTGGGGAGGAAATTATAAAAATAAATAAATATAATAAATAGACCAAAAATATAACCACTATCCCCTTGCTTAAGTTGTAAAGGATAATGGTTAGGAAGTTAGTGATATTAGCCAACATTTGTCACCAACACCAATAATTACTGTACAGTATATTGTAGGCTAAAATTATCTCTCTCTCTCTCTCTCTCTCTCTCTCTCTCTCTCTCTATATATATATATATATATATATATATATATATATATATATATACATATATATATATATATATAATATATAACTGTCTTGATAGCGTAATGCATAAGTGCGCGAAATTTCGGTGTGAGTATCTTAGGTTCGAGTCCTTGGAGTGCCACATGTATTTGTTGATATTATTAATTGAGTTTAGAAGTGGAGTCGGTTGGTGGAAACAATTTTTTTTTTTTTTTTTTTTTTTTTTTTTAAAGAGACAATGAACGGAGGAAGGAAAAACACAGATAAAACAAAAAGGTCCATGTGCCTAAAGGCATCCTCCATTCATAAAATGTTTGTAACAACTGGATTTAAACATTTGTAGATTGTAAGTTTGTGGAAAGCAATTCGAGGGAAGTGAATTCCAAAGAGTAGTAGCTCTGGGGATAAATGAATTCTGATAAGCAGAAGTTCTGCATTGTGGAGGAGAAAGTGTAAATTCATGGGCGCTCTCAGCTGCCCTAGTTCTACGGGGAAAGATGTGGAGAGGCGGCACAATTGAAGCAAGTTCCTCGGAACAATTGCTGTGAAAATATCTGTAGAATAATGCAAGGGATGCAACGTTTCTTCGTATGGATAATGTAGGAAGGTCCTGTGTGATTGCAGGGTTATTGATTAATCTAATAGCTTTATTTTGAATTTTGTCCAACTGCCTCAATGCAACCACTCCACTTCCACCCCACAGAGGTGAACAGTAATCCATCTAAGAACGCACATGACTTTTATATATCACGGCCAACTGCTCGTCAGTGAAGAATTCTCGAACTCTGTACAGGAGTCCCAGTTTTTTAGAGGCATTCTTAGCAATGATTCTAACATAATGTGTCCAGCTCAAGTTAGTAGTTAATGTTACACCGAGAATGTCAATACTAGGGGAAGTGGGAATATTTACATCATTAAAAAATATATGGGAGTCAGTGAGATTCTGTCGGTTAGAAAATTGAATGTACTTGGTTTTCTGTGCATTAAAGGAAACTAGATTCTTTTGTCCCCATCCATTAATTCTAGAAAGGTCCTGGTTCAGAGAAATTGCAGTGTTTATTTTTGAATTTATAAGATCGGGTTGGGTGACAGAATTGGTAAATGTGAAGGAACTGTGGAGTGTTGAGTCATCTGCGTAGGAATGTATTGGATTATGAGTGGTAGATATGAGATCATTGATATGAATGAGGAACAGAATTGGGGCCAAAACTGATCCCTGGGGAACACCAGCATTTATTGAGTGAAATTGAGAATAAAGGCCATCTACCATTACACATATTTTTCTGTTATGAAGATAAGAAGAAATTAGTGGAACTAATGATGCAAGGCCGTAGTGTGACATCTTCGACAATAAGGATTGATGCCAGACTATCAAATGTCTTTGATATATCCAGTGCTATTGTATGTGTTTCACCATGTTGGTCTGTAGCTTGGTTGATTTGATGCGTAAGAAGGCAAAGCATGTCTGCAGTTGATCGACATCGTCTAAAACCATATTGCCTATCACTGATTAATTTATTATTCTCAAGATGCTTTATTATGTGATTATTTAATATAATTTCAAAGACTTTACCAAGAGTGGAAGTTATAGCTATTGGTCTGTAGTTTGATGGATCTGAAGAGGCACCTTTTTTAGGAACTGGATGGATGTTTGCTTCTTTCCAGGGTACTGGGAAGCATGAGGTATGAGTACACAGACGGAAAAATTTTGCCAATAGAGGAGCGAGCACCAAGGAGCAATTCTTAAGTACTATTGGAGGAATTTCATCTGGACCAGGAGCCTTATCTACCGAGAGATTCTGCAAAATAGTTTTGACATGTCTGGTGTGGATCTTAAGTGAGGGAATTTCAGGCGAATTAAAATTAAGTACAGGGACATCTTGATTTATTTCATCTAAGGTTGAGTTGGTGGAGAAAATATCTGCAAGAAGGTTAGCTTTACCTCGTGGGTCACTTACAAGATTGCCAGTCGGAGATTTTAATGGTGGAATGGATGAAGCAGTAGTGAAGTTGGATTTAAATGAGTTAAGAGTAGACCAAAATATTTTGTTATCATTTGGATTATTTAGAAGTTTATTTGCCTGCTTGTGGAGAAAGTTTGATTTAGTTAGGTTTAATACAGTTTTGGCATGATTTCTGATGTTTCTAAAGTAATTAAAGGCTTCATGTGTTTTTGATCTTGTGTATGCATTGTAGGCTATTGCTTTTTGTTCAGTTACTCTAGCACAATTATGGTCAAACCATTTAGGTGAATTAGATCTTTTACTGTACTTTTGATGAGGAATAAAAGTTTCCATTCCAATTTTTACAAAATCTTGTATGTGGCTCAAGGTGGAGTGTGCATCATTAGAAAAGAAAGAGGTCCAGGGAATATCAATAAAGAAACCTTGAAGACCCTCCCAGTCTGCCCTATCGTAATGCCATTTAGTCACCAAAACAGGTTCAGAGTGGGAAGGTGTGGTAAGTGATAGACAGGTGGCCTGTATCAGACAGTGATCAGAAGATCCAAGCGGGGACCTCACTGTAACATCATAATTTTCTGAATTGGTTGTTAAAAATAAGTCCAGTAGGTGGGAATTATGATTAGGATTATCTGGTACACGGGTGGGTTGGTTGACTAGTTGAGTGAGATTAAATGAGTCTGCAAATAGCTCACATTCAAGACCAGCATCATCAGTCCTGGCTGAATAAGTGAGCCATTCAACATTATGGACATTAAAATCACCCAACACAGTGATTTCAGAAGAAGCATTTAAGTTGAGGACACAGAGTTGTGAGGACAGATAATCAAAAAGACTTTGCTCTGGAGGAGTATTTGGGGAACGGTAGATGCAACATATGTATTTAAATTTACCAGCAGAAATTAATTTGTATATAGAATCATCAAAATAGGGACAATTGAAACTAGTAACCTCCTCCAGGGCAATTTCAGATTTTGCGAAGCAACATACACCTCCATTAGGTCTGAAATTTTGGAGCAGTTGATAACCTGGAAAATTAAATCTAGACGTGTCAGATGTGGATGTTACTTGAGTCTCTGTCAAAAAAAGGAGAGTAGGGGATTCTGCTTGAAGAAATTGGTGTACAGAATTGATGTTAGAGTGAAGTCCCCTTATATTGCTAAAGAAAAAGCTGCACCGACGAGCAGCTTTGGGACGTTGTATATAATAATATATACAGTATATGACTTGTGTTTGAATTGAAATACATTCTCCCTTTTCCTCGATATATAGGAAAAGGTTAAGTATTCTTTATCACGCCGTGGTAGAATTGGTTATAACATGAACAATTGTCCTAACTGCCTATAGAGCCTATAATACCAGCATCAGTCGGTGTGATTATCCTAGGTTCGAGTCCTTGGAGTACCACATGTATTCATTACTTTCATTGAATTCCCTAGTTAGATTTATTTGTAAATTACTTGGTAGGTTGGTGAAAACAAATATGAGTACTAGTGCCAGTCAACATAGAGCCTGGGGGAGTGTTGCCAATTTAGCTACTTTCCCGCTAGATCTAGAGGTATTTACTGCGATCTTGAGGTAAGTTTTGACATCTAGCTACATGTATTTTAGCGATATTCTGTAGACTTGAGCCATTTTAGAGCGATACTCTAGAGATTGTGCCTTTATTTTAGCAATTCTCGGCATTAAGGGGAGATGGGTTTATGTTTTCGTCGATTATTTCGTATATTTATTATGTTTCTAGTTTCCTATTTAGATGTCCATCAAACTTTAAAAAGACAAAATCCCTTAAATCCCCCTTCTAGATTAATTTGTAAATTTTTCGGTAAAAAAAAAATCCCGGCTGAAGGCCCATTCTTCCAAAATTACAGGCTCACTATCGTTCGGCAGGAAAAAAATCGACACCTAAATATTACGAAAGGTCTAAATCTTGACAAAGAAATGGGGCAAAAGGTCTTAAAATCGCCAAACTAATGGGGTAAAAGTCTTAAAATATCAAAGCTAATGGGACTAAACACGGGAGAGAAGGGAATCTATAAAAAAGCGGCCCATTTCCCCATTTATTTACTATCTAGCGGACTTGATTTGGTAAAGCTCGGTTCACACATGCACGATCCGTCCCCGACCAAGAAAATAGGCAGGACGGCATCAATCTGGAGGCCCCATGTGGCTACGATGGCCACTAGGGCCGTTCCAAAGTTTTTTGCCGCCGTTCTCATCCCGTTAGTCGTCGTCTAGACGCCGCCAGGCTGTGTCTAGATGACGACTGCTCTCGTGTGTGTCCCGTGGGTGTCCCGACATAACACGTTTTCTGGCAGTTGCCCCAACCCACACAGACCATTTTATGCATGCAGAAAAAGGACGCCGCCTAGGCACGGCGAATTAAGGGGTCGGGGACAGACGGGACGTTAATACGTGCATGTGTGAACCGAGCTTAACATAGACCTACATAGCGAGCAGGCCACATAAGCCACCACCCAGGGAACCATGGGGCGCACCCACAGTTATCATGTGGGCAGATCTGGGGGCCAGGTGGGGGGGGGGCGCATGGGGGGTTGGATATTACGCTGAGGGTGGAGGTGGTGCATGGTTAGATCTGGGGGGAGGGGAGGGGGGATATTGCGCTGAGGGTGGGGGGGAGGGGAGCATGGTCAGATCTGGGGGGCATGGTGGGACGGAGGGAGATATTATGCTGAAGGTTTAATACAGTTTATTGCCATCATACATAGGATACATAAAATATATACATAGGTTTTAAATTGGCATAGTCTGCTGAGCCGTAGCTCCCTAGCAGACACTTGAAATATTACAAATTTTTATAAGCAACACACGCTTAGTATTTTATCGTTAGGTAAACATTTACACATAATATAATATAAACAACATATAAGTGTATAAATAAGCTAAATGGCTGTCACCTGCTGCATTTTTTGATCCCTTTATAATTTAAGAAGACTATCGTGAACATACTGTATGTCTTTTTACTATTTTCTTAAAATTTGCGTAAGAAATTATGAGACTTGACTTTTTTATTTCATCAGTCAATGAGTTCCATACCTTTGGTCCCTTTTTATTTTATTTATCTTTATTTTATTTTTTTAAATAGGACTTCAGAGGCTATCAACCCTATTGGATTATTAAGCCAGCACATTGTAAGTCAATAATAACGTCAGGACTGGAGCCTCTCTGCGAGAACTCCAGTCCCTTGTGCTTTGGTCCCCGACATAGAATGCTATTATTAAAGAGCGTACTGCGTGCTTGAGGACAATTCAACGATTGTGGTTTATGTACTTGAAACATTTCGTATTAGTAGTATTCATATTTAGATGTCAATAGACACTGAGAATGATAAAATATTTAAAAACATTTTCAAATTTCAATAACGTTAATGAAGCAAAAACATCACCTGTTGATTCATACTTCCCCTTAAAAGAAATAGTTCGTAAGATTTTCTGTTGAACTCTAATAATATTGTGTAAGTAGGATGACCAAGTACAACCCCATATCGCAACACAATATATAATATGTGAATAGCAGAAGGAATAATACATATTAATCATTGACTCCGTCGTGAGTTTATGTCTCACTCCATACAGGATACCACATATTTTGGATAAACTAAGACAAACATAATTAGTATGGTGTTTCCAGTTAAGATATTCATCAACTACTACATCCAAAAAGATGGCTGAGGTAACACGATATAATGTCTCCCCTCCAACGGCTAAAGGTGGCATGTCGTGTTTTAAAGATCGATTTTGAAATAACATGTAGTGCATCTTTTTAATATTTAAAGTAAGTTTATTTGCTATTATCCATGTGAATACTTCACTTAACTCAGAATGCATTACATTGTGTAATTGTTAAATATCCCCACCTTCAAACAGTAAATGTGTATAATCTGCAAAAAAGACATACCGAACCCTCTCACTCAAAGATACCATGTAATTTATATAAATCAAAAATAAAATAGGACCCAAAATTTATCCTTGAGGTACCCCTAGATTAATATCTTTAAAATCTGAATACGGTACTTATTATTACAAAATACAAATGTGTTCCTATGTGTTAGGTAATTAATTAATAACTTGAGTGGTGTTCCGCTTATTCCAATATTCTTCCTTTTGTCTATTAGTATCTGGTGGTTAAGGGTATCAAATCATTCAAATGCCTTTAATAGGTCAAGGAAAACTCTTGCAATATATTTTGTTTTCATCCAAATGTTTGTAAATCTCACTAACAAATTGTAAAAGAGCAGACTCAGTTGACCAATTTTTACGAAATCCGTACTGGCAGTCTGACAACAAATTATTATTTTCTAGGAAATTAATTACTGTAGGCGTGTTGAAATACGTTTCTCAAATACTTTACTAAACGATGGTAAAATGGATACTAGTCTATAATTAGCAATTAGGTGGGGGGGGGGGGGGGGGAGGGGATTGTCAGATCTGGGGGTAGGGGGATATTACACAGGGTGGGAGAGGGGGGGAGCATGGTCAGATCTGGGGGACATGGGGGTATGGATATTACTCTGAAAGTGTACGGGGGGGGGGGGGGGGGATCATGTTTAGATCTGGGTGTCAAGGGGGGAGGGGGGTATTACGCTGAGGGTGGAGGGGGGGGGTTGAGCCTTAACTTGGAGGAAAGGGTGGAGGGGCTACTTCGTTCAATTTCAATCGCATGCATTCATTTATTAATTCTCATATATTTACTCTCTCTCTCTCTCTCTCTCTCGTTCTCTCTCTCTCTCGTTCTCTCTCTCTCTCTCTCTCTCTCTCTCTCTCTCCTCTCTCGTTGATGTAGTTTCAGTGTTATCTTTGTCTCTAAAATTAGAGCATACAAGTTTCCATATTATTTTCAATTATTTCTAGAAAAACAATATTTGAGGATGTGCCTATATTACAACATAGAACAAATAAATCTTCACTCATACTTTGACAATACTGGTACACTTTCCTTCCTTACATAAAATAACGGAATTTGTGCGTTATGTAAGCAACTGTTTTTCCTGAACTGAGTTGCATTAACTCCTTGCGACATATATGACGCGATTGCGTCATTTGGAACTTATAACCAAAAACTCATATGACGCGATCGCTTCATATGGACTTATCTCTATGCCTCTCCAATAAGTTTATGACGCGATTTTGCGTCATGTGAACTCAGTAAGTCCGATAAGTTAGCTTACGATAAAACCGTTGGTGGCAACCTCAGCCTCCTCCGATAATTCTAACAGTCGCAGTGTTGTTGTGAGTGTAGTGCGAGGCAGTGGCAATGATCCTGGGGCTCCCGCCTCCTCGGACATATTGGAACATAATATGGCTGAAGGAGTTAATGGGACAGTGGTTATTTGTGTGGTCTATTTATTTATATATTCATATATTTATTAGTTTCCTCTCTAGACCTCCGTCAAACTTAAAAACGCACCCATTAGATCCCCCTTCTAGATTAATTTGTACATTTTTCGGTAGAAAAATGTCCCGGCCGAAAGCCGATTCTTCAAAAATTACAGGCTCACTATCGTTCGCCAAGAAAAAAATCGACACTTAAATAACACGAAAGGTCTTAATATTGACAAAAAACTAATGGGCCGAACGTCTTAAAAGCTCACAACTATTGCGGCTAAACATGAAGGTGAAAGTGGGACCAGAAAAACAACAACAACCATACCCCCTTAAATCTCCCCCTCCCCCCTGTCCCGGTGATGGATGAGAGGAGAGATGGTGTAATGGTTGCTGGGAGGTTAGGGAAAGGGAAAATCACACACAGGATACACACAGTCACTAGATTCACGCTCGATATAATTCTTTCACTACTACGAGACAACTTTTCCTGAGTGGTCGAATAGGTTGATTTTTGTGATTTACTACAGTCTATTCGCTGTAAATAGGCGGAAAATCATGACCTCTAACCTCTGTAGCTCAAAGACGACTAGAGTAATCGAGCTAATATATCTACCATTTCGGAAGAGTCAGTAAAGAAATAGATGTGGAAATTTACAGCCAATTTACTCTAGCCCTTTTTGAGTTACAGAGGATAGAGATAATGATTTCTCGCCTGCTTACAGCGAATAGACTATAGTATACTTCAGTTTAGTTGCGTATTTTGCTTGTTATGTGGTGGGGGAGGTGGATATATGTGGATATATTGATGTTTGGTTGAGCAGGTTCATTAGTGTGTGGTTGAGTGTTTGGCTTATTAGCTCCTACTCCTAGTGCTGAAGAAACTGAAAATGAGAGTTGAGATGGCACAAGACACAGGGGCTTCAAATTGGCTCACTTCATTACCAATAAAGGAAAAAGGCTTCACCTTAAATAAACAAGAATTCAATGATGTCGTAGCCTTGAGGTATGGGTGGCCAGTTTCGAACCTGCCACTGAAATGTGCATGTGGTGAAATAAACACCTCAGACCACTGTATGACCTGTAAGAAAGGAGGATTCATCTGTATCCGGCATGATGAAGTACGAGACCACTGCACAAATGCTGGACAAGGTGTGCCATGATATCAGAATCGAACCGGAACTTCTGCCTATGGACGGACAGCGCTTGGCCCACAATACTGCAAATACTTCAAATGAAGCAAGAGTGGACGTAAGTGCTCAAGGTTTTTGGACGAGGGGACAACGGGCTTTTTTCGACATCAGCATCTTCAACCCAAGAGCACAAACATATCGTGATCGAGGACTCAAGGCGGCATACTTGAGAAACGAAAGTGAGAAGAAACGCGCTTATGAAGAAAGAATTTTGAACAGGGATCAAGGAAGCTTTACTCCTCTGGTCTTCTCATCGTCGGGAGGAATGGGACCTTCTGCAAGTGTCTTCTATGCCAGATTAGCTGAAAAAAATATCGGAGAAAAAGCGCCAGCATAGAAGCCAAGTCATAACTTGGATGAGATGCCGGCTCTCTTTCTCTCTTCTTGTTGTTGCTTGCACGATCTTGTAATAACCTTTGACTGATACACTTTTTTTTATCTAAAAAGAGTAGGCTACTGCTTTACTAGGCTACAGCGACACCAGGGCCATCTGTTGACACAGTATATTAACCCCTTGTGTGCAGTCACACTTTATTTTTATATAATCTCTATTTGGTGAATTGTATATTTAGTTACATATTCTATTATACATATATTTGTTTAAGGTTAGGTTATCACACCTGGTAGCCTATTTCTGCGAATTTCAATTTTATTATTTTCGGTTAGGCTATTCAACGCTGGTAGCCTATTATTGCGTATTTCAATTTAAAACAAAATTTTTGGTTAGGCTATCGCCCCTGGAAGCCTAATTCTGCATATCTCAACATTTTTGTTTTCAGTTAGGCTATCACCCCTGATAACCTATTTCTGCGTATTTCAGCATATTTGTTTTTGGTTGAAGTGATTGAAGTGTTTTTAAAGTGAGTGAAGTGTTTTAAAGTGAGTGAAGTGTTTTTTAAGTGAGTGAAGTGATCTGAAGAAAGTGACTGTCACCATGCCTCGCGCTTGTGCGAACTGCGCCGGTAGGTTTGGTGAGTCCATGTTTGCTACTGTCGATCTTCAAGTCTGCCAAGTCTGCCGGCTCTGCCAGCAACGAGAGAATTTTACAGTGAAATTAGATGAAGCCTACAACAAGATCAACGTCCTCACCATGAAGCTGGAATCACTCCAAGAGTTTGTAACACTCAACGTTGGAGTACCACAAACTTCAATTGTCACCGCAACTCCAGCAGCCACCAACGCCCCAACGTCAACTGCCAACAATTCAATGCCTACAGTAGCCACTTCAGCTGATGTTTCCGATACTCAAGATACAAATAGTGACTCTCTTCCCCCTCAAGACAACTTCCGTATCGTGAGGAACAACGTTTGCCCCAAGACCAGGAAACACATACCGATTACACAGTGTCAAAACCGTTTCCAGATACTCACAGACTCAGGTGACGAAGAGGAAATAGAAGAAGTCCGGCTCATGGGAGACTCGATGATACGTGGTCAGCTCACAGAGTTTTGCGCCAGGGCACCTAAGACCAGGAAGCGTTTTTGTATCCCTGGTGGTGGTGTGGACGACGTAGTTGCAGCAGTTGACGAAGTATCAAAGCTGGCCCCTGCTAGTACAATGTACGTCATCCACGTTGGATCCAACAATGTACAGCGAACCCGGTCGGAAGATTTGCTTTTAAAGTACCAGCAGCTGATCAAGTCGTTTAAGGAGAAGTCATCAAGGATCATCGTCTCAGGAATCGTCCCCCGGCTCGGTGTAGAGAGCCGATTTTACAACATAGCCACCAGCACAAATCGTTGTCTAGCAAACCTCTGCAGGAAGGAGAACGTGGGATTCGTCGACACCTGGGACAATTTCTACTACGATGACTATTTGTTTTCGGACGATGGAGTTCATCTGAACCAGGTGGGAGCAGCACGTTTTGGGCGTCTTCTCAACGATGCGGTGAAGGATGTTCGGAGAAGAAATCGACTCAGCACAGGACAACCAGGAAGGAGGACCGAAGACAGCGAGGACGGCAACCTACAAAGGAATTAAATACTAATCCGTCAAGAACTGCGAATTTGGATAAAGCTCCACCAACACGACCCAAATTCAAAACCGCCAGGGATAACGACCGAGGACCGAGGACAGCCATGAATGTAAATGTAGATCCGACCAGAACCAAAAATTCGATGAAAGAACGTTCTGTGAGTTCTAAAACCACAACTTTAAAGGTTTTCTATGCAAACGCTCGTAGCATACGCAATAAATTTTCAGATTTAGAGGAACTAGTGATTACAGAAAATTATGATGTAATTGGCATAACAGAATCTTGGCTCAATACAGAAGATAGAGACTTTTTAGCAGAGTATTCACTTTCCGGTTATGCAATGTTTGAGAACAGCCGAATAAATAAAAATGGAGGTGGCGTTTTATTTTATATCAAAGAAAGTCTTAACCCGACCCTCTTGTCAAAACCCCAAATTGTGAACGTCGACACATCTTTTGTGCTAATAAAGAATAATAAAGGTACAAAAATAATACTTGCGTTAATATACAGACCTCCAGCTCAATCAGTGCAAACTGACCGAGAAATTTACGAACAAATTGCAGATGTAAGTAACTCACAAGATACCGTAATTTTTGGCGACTTTAATTTACCTGTGACCAAGTGGGGCGATACTCTTACTTCACACTCCGGACATGACTTGTATACGAACTTGCAAGAGAGTTCGCTTTATCAATTTGTTTGAACGCCGACCCGTGGTAATAACGTTCTTGACATTGTACTTGCAACAAAAGAAGAATTGATAGAGAATTTGAATGTTGGTGATGAATTCAGTAACAGCGACCATCGTACGATAACTTTCACTTTAAAGTTTACTAGTAACGAACCAAATAGTAGCATCGAAAAAGTCCCTAATTTCAAGAAAGCAAACTTCCATAAACTTAGAGCTATGTTTAAAGAAACTGACTGGAGCTTTTTAATTAACAATAACGACATAAATACATCTTGGAAGTTATTCGAAACCACTTACCTAAAAGCAGTGCAAGACTGCATACCATCGAAAATACGGCGTCCAGGCCATAATAATAAGCCCAAATGGTGGAATAAAGATATTTCAAACTGCCTGCTTGCTAAAAAATTTGCTAATGATTGATTAAAATCCTCACAAAATGACGAAGAACGGGTGAAATTTGTAGAGCTACGACGCAAAGCCAAAAAGTTAATGAAGCAAAGTAAAAAGACCTTAGAGTTACATATTGCGAATCAAAGTAAAACAAACCCGAAAGAATTCTATAGTTATATCAGAAAGAAAAAAGTAGTTACTTCAACTGTTGGACCGTTAGTCGATGAAAATGGAGAATACACCAAAGACGAAGTACAAATGAGTAATGCCTTCAATACCTTCTTTGCATCAGTTTTTACAACAGAAGACCTCAGTGATATCCCTACACCATCGCCGATTCAGATTGATAATTCAGATGTCCTAAGCAATATCACCGTTACAGAGAGAGAAGTATTGAATTGTTTAGATAAACTCAAGGTAAATAAAATGCCTGGACCTGATACAATCTCGCCTAGAGTTCTAAAGGAAGCTAAGGATGAACTCTCCAAACCACTGACATTACTATTCAATAAATCCTTGCAGTCTGGAACTATGCCTGATCAGTGGAAGCTAGCCAACGTAACACCGATATTAAAAAAAGGCAGCAAATCCCTACCCCGTAACTATCGTCCAATTAGCTTAACCTCAGTTGTATGTAAAATGCTAGAAATGGTCATACGAGACAGACTCGTAAATCACTTAGAGGAAATTAACATACTTAAAGATACTCAACACGGCTTTCGTAAAAAACGTTCCTGTTTAACAAACCTCTTAGACTTCTTCCACGATATCCTCAACCTCTACGATGAGAGTAAAGCTGTAGATATTATATACCTTGATTTTCAAAAGGCCTTTGACAAAGTTCCCCACAAACGTTTACTGCTAAAACTAAAAGCGCATGGAATACAAGACGGTGTGTTGAAATGGATAGAAAATTGGCTCAGCAACAGAAAGCAAAGGGTAGTCATAAACGGTAAGGCATCTAAATGGACCAATGTAAGTAGCGGGGTACCCCAGGGATCGGTACTAGGACCAATTCTCTTTCTAATTTACATCAACGACATAGATGAGGGTCTCACCTGTACAATCTCAAAATTTGCTGACGATACAAAAATTGCAAATAGCGTACTCTCAAAAGAACAAGTTGACGATATGCAACACAATCTAGATAAATTGTCATGTTGGGCCCAAATTTGGCAAATGAGTTTCAATGCGGATAAATGTAAAGTACTATATGTCGGATACCTAAATGAGAAAGCAAACTATTCGATGAATGGCACTCAGCTTAAGAATGTAAACAGAGAAACCGATCTGGGAGTAACAATATCGAGTAACCTAAAACCGAGTCAACAATGTTCAGAAGTTGTTAAGAAGGCAAACAAAATAATTGGCTTTATAGGCAGGTCATTTGAGAATAAATCCAAAGAAGTTATCCTAACCCTTTACAATTCCTTAGTCCGCCCTCTTCTGGAATACTGTGTTCAATCCTGGTGCCCTTATTACCAAAAAGATATAAACAAGCTAGAACGAGTTCAACGTAGAGTTACCAAAATGATACCTAGCCTAAAGAACAAACCATACGAAGAGCGTCTTAGAGAATTAAATCTATTTCCTTTAACCCAGCGCAGATTAAGAGGTGACTTAATTCAAGTGTTCAAAATCATCAAAGGCATCGACGATATGAACTGTAGTAAGTATTTCACTATCGACCAATCTAATTACACGCAGGGAAACGGTTGCAAAATTATTGGTAAATCTTTTAACTCGCACGAATCTAAGAATGTCTTCTTCAATCGAGTTGTCAACTTGTGGAATGGGCTTCCCCGAAACGTTATAGACTGCATCACCGTCGATTCATTTAAACTCCGCATAGACAAATATCTCTCATCAAACCCGCGACTGACTGCGTTTGTAAATGAATAACTTTATTTTATCCCCCCCTCAGTTACTAACCCATCTGTCCTCTACTAACTTCCTAATCCTGCCACGGACATTAGTTCCAGGGCAGTAATTCCCTTTCCAATGTTCCCTTACCCACTCTAAACCACTGTTTGGACACTTGATCCTCAGTGTTTTGGAGGACAAGCAACCTAGAAGGGTCACTAAATATGTTGTTGCTTGATTTCCTTTGTACTCCTTTGTACTCAGGTCTGCACTCCTATGTCTCAGGGATACAAGGTCCTCCCCGCTACAGAGGACAAGAGTGAGAGACTTGGACTTTGAAAGGACTTTGAAATGGTCGTGGCGGAGGGCCGAATTGGGGAACAACTAGGTTGATTGTACTGGTACAATAAGATAAACTATAATGTAACTAGAATAAGATAGATTGTACACACCTTTGTAACTGTCACCTTAATAAAAAGTGTGTGTGTGTGTGTGTGTGTGTGTGTGTGTGTGTGTGTGAGTAAGTGAGAGTGAGTGAGTGAGTGAGTAAGTGTGTGTGTGTGATTGAGACAGTATTAGAGTAAAAGAGAGAGCCCAAATATACCTATGAAAAAGAGCCGTAAATTTGACGTTATTGCAATCAGGCATACAGAGAGAGAGAGAGAGAGAGAGAGAGAGAGAGAATGAGTGGGGGGGGGGAGGAGGGGGGATCGTGAAAAAGTGAGAGTGAGTAAGTGTGAGATAGAGACACTATGAGAGATGAAGAGAGCCCATATAGATTAGGAGAGAGAGTGAGAGTGAGCGTGAGAAAGTGACAGTAGGTGTGTGATTGAGACAGTATGAGATCTAAAGAGAGCCAAAACAATCAGACATATAGATTGAGAGAGAGAGAGAGAGAGAGAGAGAGAGAGCGGGGCGGGGTGGGGGGGGGGGGATGAGACAGTAACCTTAGTAATGGTGTTAACGACATGTAATCTGATGAAGGGTGAAGGAAGGAGAGGTCACCCAGACAGGAAGTGTAGGGAGGGATCATCGTGACTATTACACCACTACCATAATAGTCACCCAGGTTCCCATAGACACCGTTTTCTTTGTCTATAGTCAGTCAGTCAGTCTCCTTCATCTATCTATCTATCTATCTATCTATCTATCTATCTATTGCCGGACGCCTTACTCACCTTAATGAGGGTGGCCATACACAGACGGCCCCCAAGTGAACCCATCAACTGTAGGAGGGACAACCCCTGCTAGTTTACTGAATGACTTACACACACACACACACACACACACGAAACTAACCACAATTTAGAGTAAGTTAACCTTGAACTCAACTATCACTATAGTCTATATGAGTTGGATTATTGTGAGAGATGTCTTCATTAGAGCAGTAAGTAGCCTCGTCCCTCTTCCCTGCTATCTTCACACGTCAGATAGTCCAGCCAGCCAGCCAGCCAGGAAGGTATCTCCCTCCTGTGTGGTCTTATACCTTTTAGTGACTGCTGAGCCAACTGTACCGTGATGCGGGTTTTTTGTGGGCCCAGTGTGTCGTCAATGGCCCCGTTGTTGTGCAGCCCCCCCCCCCCCCCCACCCCGATTTCTCTATAATTACTCTTCCATCTGTGTTTGTATATCATCCATGTTGCAATCACCTTCGATCTCATATACAATAGTTACCAGTTCAACTCTTGATAGTGTTAAAGCTAGGATCACCAAACATTTATCTCCTTATCCTCATCCTTCCCATTAGTCCCAGAACTCCCCGCACAACCGCCGCATACAATGCTACCCGTGTGCAGCCCTCTGTGGGTCCCCAAGCTAAAGCATGCCTCTGTGTATTGTTTTGTCTGTCATATGAAGGTGTTCGCGGAGGCATAATTCACGTTGGCCTGTTATGAACTTATGACGGATCCATCTCCACCAAAATAACACCTTCAGTATACTTATATATTTAATTTATCTTATTGTAACCACGTTCCGTTGCCATATTCCAGCTGATGGACCTTTACATATCAACAGTTTAACCCCTTCTGTACTGGCGAAATAATTTAAATTTGATCCCAGCTACATTTATACAATGTTATTAAGCTTTGAAAGGACATATTGTACGGTAGTTATTATTGTTTGTAGCCTCTTAATGTGTAGATATCCTTTTCTAAGCTGATTAAAATCGTCTACTACCTGCCAAAATATAATGAAAACGATATTACCAGTCCTTCGACTCTCAGCAAACATTCCTCTTGGCAGAAAATCATAATATGGTGTTTGCTAGAATAATATAGTTCATGGTCTTCGGTATTTAAAGATATAAGCAATTGTCCACGGGTAAGAGTCAGTCAGTCAATCAGTCAGTAGCCAGCCCTTACTGCCACAAGGGGTAGGGAGGATCAGCAAAAGACTCGAGAATGGAAAAAGAGGTGACAGGAGAAAAACACATAACAGTTCGCTCACAAAAAGCAAGCACACAAGCATTCAGAAGAACCAATCACTCATCAGCCCCCGGCATCAATGGCTTCACCTCAGATGTTATTTATACTTCCGGACAAGGTAAAAGTGTACGATTTATTGACAATCCAAGATCTTTAAAATGGCAGCCACAATCAAGAAGTGTGCGTGATTCTACCAGTACACAATTTAGTAAGGATGTTGTTACGACCGGGGCTCGTATAAAACAAGGGCTCTTAATCATTGGACTAGAAAGGCACACAGCCACAACAGTAACACTAGATCCAACCCTCGAACTTATAATGCCGGCGCACAAAAAAACACCTATACCCTCCAGAGTTAAATCTGCGATAACGGGGGTATCCTATAACCCAGTATAAGTGCACTACTACTACAGGCTGATGATCTCTGATACAGCCTGATCACAACATACAATTACGTTAATAAGGTATACAAGGAAAAGATAGAGATCTTAATTAAATCACTGCAATGATTTAATGCAAACTAGAAGAAGGTATATTTAAAGTTACTCTAAACAATAATGAACTGTCACTCCTATACTAAAGAAAGTGAACGAAAGTCCCAAAGCATCGAGCAGGAATCTTCTGAAGAAAGTCTGATGCTGGGGTAAGATGAACGTATCGGATTTTGAACTGTTATATAAAGCAGGGTCAATATAGGACAAGTGTAGAGACAGACAGTGTCAACTGACACGGGAATAACGATAAATGCACACTAGTATTATCTCCAACAACAAAAGAAGTCCTTCGTCAGGCAACTCAAAAAACCTGCTCAGGTTGTGCAACTCAACAACAACCAAGGCTTACGGTCAACATGAATAAGAATGCTGCATAAATAACATAGGAGTTTATAATTCTAAACGGGTGTCTGCTAGGCTAATAAAGTCTAGCTGGGATGTCGTAGGCTAGGAAACAATGGCTGAGCAAGCGGCTCGTAGCCTAGCGAGGTCCTTAAGACTGTGCGGCCAAATTATGTTAATTGACGGGGTGCTCTCTTGAGAGATCCAGATCGCTAGTATCTGGTTCTCTCCTGGCGACCCTCGCAAAGTCAAAACAAAACAAGTTAGCACAGTGCTGGGTGGCAGAGGCAAAAGCCCTCACTCGCAGCACAGTGCTAAACTCACAAGGTACACAGTCAGAAAGACCACCTAGGCTTCCCACGTCTCCGTTGCGATTGTACAGGTTAAAAAAAAACTGTTACACATCGGAAATCACAACACAAGTAGCCTTACCCTAGTCTAACATTAAATAGCCCAGCAGACAGCCAAGGAATAGGCAGGGAGACACCGTGAGTGTGTCGAACCTCTACAGACAAAATGGTAACCCCTCCAAAATGCCTAACTAAACATATAATATCTGAGAACTTCAGCATATAATACGATGGCCGATATATGAAATCGTGCAGAACCAAAGGGGAGTTATGATATTAAATAGAGAGGAAGAATGAGAGGTAAGAAGTTGAGAGAGAGAGAAAGTGCTCTATAGGTATAAGTCGGTGACAGGTGGCAAGGGATATGTTAAGGGTATGCTGGTCAAGCAAGCTCTGAAGAGAATAGCTCCTCGGGACCCCTCCAGGATCACACACAAAGGCATGGTGGTCAGCCAATCACAGGCCGCTACGTCACCAGACAGCAGGCCTGCAGAAGGTGCCAGGAACCACCAGCCAATCAAAACCGAGAGAAAGCCACGCGGGCGAGGGACTCCTCCGGGAGGGAGGAAGAAGGAGGGAAAGCAATACTCACTACCGTCTCGCTGCCCGCTCGCTCTCTCTCTCTCAACTACACTACAATGCATCTTATGTTCAACTCATGATATAAAATATAATGCATTGTCACAGGCGAAAATAAAGACCACTTCTGTACTGCCTGTGACATGACGATTCACAAGAAAGAAAGTACAACATTGTTGATAGACTGTAGCCAAATTCACTGCCCTGGCGAGTGTTAGCGAGTGGCCAAACGAGCGGCTGAGCCCACGGGGCGTTCTGCTGAGCTGCAAGCGTCACAATGTAGTATTTGGGCATATCACTAGCTTTGTTTACATTACTCGTATGCTAGCGGTTCCGTTCCCGCCTATTGTGACTGCAATTTTTCTGTTAGTTACCCCCCAGCTGGCAATATATATGATGATGACAATGAGTTATGGGGGTTGATAGGGGCAAAGCCCCCCTCCCCCCCACCCTCAACCTATAATTGTATCCTATGACAGTCAAAATAGACGAGAACATGATCGTATGAGTATGTAAACAAAGCAGGCGATACGCGCGAATACCACATGTTTTCCCATGATTTACTTACAACGCAATATCAACAACATGGCAGCCACAATGAACAAGTTAGCATCGCCCTCTCCTAGATATCCGTCGCGCTCCCGCCCCTCGCTCCCACATTTTTCCCCGGGCGCCTTCTCCAGATGTTAGCGTAGAGGGT
This sequence comes from Lithodes maja, assembly GCA_037953745.1. NCBI lineage: Eukaryota > Metazoa > Arthropoda > Malacostraca > Decapoda > Lithodidae > Lithodes > Lithodes maja. The sequence goes on from JBAKBP010023259.1 coordinate 25,208, forward strand.
CGGCCTTGTCTGTGGTCGTCACCGTGCCGTTAGTTTTACCTCCTCTGTGCCGCCGCCCTGATGAGGTTGAGGGGCTCGGCTAAGGCGTTATGGTGCCGCCCACCCACCTCTTTTGGCTCACACCCGCGGACCTCACACGATGTTGTTAATGTTGTGAAGTGGTCGAGTTGTTTTTGGTGGTAAACTTTGTGACGGGAGTTATATTTTCGACCTGAATTTTTCATAGATTACCTTTCTAAATAATTGCAGTTTTGATTTCAACCAATTCATAGATTGCCTTTCTAAATATATTTTATTTCAAACTAGGCATTCGTATAAAAGTTGCTTTGATTCTCGAAGGGATAAAGGACCAACATTGAATTAGCTTCTGAACGTGCGCAAAGATTAAGCAGTTAATTAGTTAAAATAGTACTTCGCGATCAGAGGCTATCAACCCCGTTGAGTTATTAAGCCAACACACTGTAAGTCATGAATATTGTCAGGACTGGAGCCCCTTTTCGAGAACTCCAGTCCCTTTATTAAGCAGCATCAAGAACAGGCTTAAGAAGCAGGCTTAAAACAGGTTTACGAACCTGTACAGACATTCAGTAACCCGTATTATAAAAAAAAAATATATATATATATATACAAGTTTCCAAGACAATGTTACTAGAATAAGAGAAAATATAACTTTTTAAAAGACATAAGCAATCGAGGACAGAGGCTGACTAAACATTACCACAGTTAATACGGTTGGTCGTGTTTCACAAATGATTATTATTATTTTTCTAACATAAGCCAGTGTCACATGAGCGATTTTTCCGTCAATATTTACTGGCAATTGTAATCTGGCAGCTTCAAAGTTTAATTTCCGTAAGAATTAAACTAGCTAACATAATCTACCTTCGATCTAGTTTCCGATTCCAATGTGAAAGAGCCTCACAATAGAACTAAAAACAAAAACTTGCTCATTGACAATTGCCGGAAAATGAGCTCTTGTGACACTGCCTATAATCTTCCCAGTGTAATGACGAACATATGTGCTGTGTACTGTTACAATAATATTGAACCACTGGATATTTGAACCACTGGACAATTGAACCAGTGACAATTGAACCAACATTTCTGCTTATTTAATTAATTAAGGGGAGATGGGCCGTTTTTTTGGTCTATTAATTTAGTTTTTAGTTTCTTCGCTAGACCTCCATCAAGCTTGGAAAAACACTCCCTTCAAGATAAATTTGTAAATTTTTCGGTAGAAAAATATCCCGGCCGAAGGCCGCTTCCTCTTAAAATATCAGGCTTACCAGGAAAAAAATCGACACCAAAATGACAGGAAAGGTCTTAAAATTGACAACGAAATGGGGCGAAAGGTGTTAAAATCGCCGAACTAATGAGCAGAACGTCTTATAATCTCAAAACAAATGAGGCTTAACACGTGGGAGATAGGGGAGCAGAAAAACGACCCATCTCCCCTTAAAAGTGATCACCAGGGCATCTATCGAGCAGACAATTAAACAACTTAGCCCCTTCTGTGCCGGTGACGTCCTTTTAACTTTATTCTGGCTACTATTAGACGATTTTATTCAGTTTAAAAAGGGCCTCCAGCAATTAATAGGCTTCGAACTATCTCACTTTAACCCTTTTTACTACTACTAAAGATCCTTCTTCAACTGCACAAAATCGTCTAAATATAGCTAGGTTAAAAAATACAAAGACATCGCCGGTACAGAAGGGGTTAAGATTATATAGTTTAACAATAACTATCCATTGATCGACCTCATAGAATCGCGATAGCTAAATATGTTGCATTTGAAGTGGATATAATAAATGTACCCAGCGTATAGCTATTAATGTAACTTCCTGAATCCTTACGGTGTATATAAGGCTATAAATATGTTGCATTTGAAGTGGATATAATAAATGTACCCAGCGTATAGCTATTAATTTAACTTCCTGAATCCTTACGGTGTACAGTATAATAAGGCTATAAATATTGAATGTAGGATGACATTAAGTACTTGCATTTTATTTTTATTTTATTTTTCTTTCTTAAATTTTGTTTAAGTAAGTAATATATATATACCGGTATATATATATATATATATATATATATATATATATATATATATATATATATACAGTATATACAGGAATAACAGGACCAGGGTTATGACAAACATCTTGCAGGCAGAAGTGTATTAAGTTGACTACGTTTCGGACATCTCTACGTCCATCTTCAGGTCTATAAAGCAGAAGTGAACACAATGTTTACAAACATGTAGAAAATAAAATAATGTGGGCAAAGAAAGCCAAAATAGCAGGAACTCTCAGAAAAATCAACTAAAAATGTAATACCAGAAAAAGTTAATACAGAGACAATTGAAATGGTAAAGGACATAATTTATATTTATGATTAAAATATAGATAAATAAAATTCAGGTCGTTAACGTTACTCCAAGTTATTATAAGCAAAACGATCAATACTTTAAAAGCAAAGAAGGGGGGCAGAGGTTTCGTTATCACCTATGTTAGGGCGTACTATAGCTCGATGAATGCTCTCTAAAGTGAGTAGGTCCAAGTCATTGGCGCTACTGTCTAATATCGCGAATTTCTCTCTATATATAGGTTGGTCATGATCAAAAGCATGGTCCCGAATAGCTGAATGAACAGGCTTTAATATTGGCAAACCCGTTCTTACTGATACACCTATATGTTCTGAAATTCTGGTTCTCAGGTTCCTCTTTGTTTTACCTATACTGTATATGTAGTCATACAGCTATCACACGTGTATTGATAAACAACACAAGAAGCCAGATCCCCAGGAATTCTATCTTTATATCTAAAAAAAACTGCCTTTATTCCGCCCTGATTTAAAAATAACTCTAAGGTTAATTTGTGGATAACATTCACGAAGGAGGGAAGTGAGCCTTTTTCGTACAGTAAAACTCTTCGAACCAGATAATACAATTGGAAAATAAACAATATCTCTTGAAGCAGTAATTACTGAAGCTTTGTTTCCATTCATAATCTTACTCAGGGCCTTACCAACGTACTACAGTCGTGGCCGAGACTTTCTAAGAGGTCTTTGGTATTGTAATGGGGTTGCTGTGGTGAACTGTTTGAAACAAGTGTTTTTGTCTCATAATCAGAATACTGGATTCACTAGTTACCGCTCACTGTCTTTTGGTATCAGTTAATGGTGTTCAGTTGTTCCCGACCACAGCTGTGCATGTACAGTACAGTCGTGGGCGGGACCTTGTTAGCCATTTATACAAACATTCTTGAAACACTTGAACCATTTTGATTGTATACTGAACATGCATTATAGGTGAGTTGATAGACTTCCCTAATTAAATGATATATTTGTTGTTGGTTTAGAAAGGAATTGTACGGGAATCGTGGGCACGACTGTATATTGTGAATGTCATATATGTGTGCGCCCTGGGACTTTGGTCTTGGCCTGATGTGAACTCTTGAACAATAAAACTTAAAAATGAAAATAAAGTACTAGTAAAGAACTGATGAAATTGCTCTATTTAATTCGAGGGCCGGGATTTGTGTCCTGGAGCGTGCTGGTATTGACGGGGGAGTGTGGCATGGATTTCTGCGGCATATTGTTTGGGTTATCATCTAACTATTATTAGTGAGCGCAAATAATGTATAAGGTTTTGCGTTCATTTGCTTTTATAGCTGTTGTGTGTATGTGGTGATGTATTTTATTCAGTAAATGGATACGTGTGTAACTATGAATGTTATTTGTGAGTTTGTATGAATTATAAATATGTGAGTGTGTGCGTATGATTGTAAATGTGCAGTGTTATATTTATATACGTTCAGTGTCTGTTTATGCATGCAATTAAGTATATGTATGGTGTTGATATATACTATGTGTACATGTGTGTGATAGTTTGAATGTGTGAATGTGTGTGGGATGCGGATATATTCAATCGCACCATTGGGCCCTTGTCTATTTAATATAATACTCATGATTCACCTGGGATGAGGACTGATTGTGATCGGGTGTTTGTGTGTGGCCACGATCTTGCTGACCACCTTGGTTGGGACCTGGTGGTGTCATTACACTATGTGGATGTGTGTGTATGTTTAGCTATTTTGGGATTTATGTAAGTATACTATTTACTTATACTTCAGATACTTCTGCTGGTTAAAATTATAATATTTTCTTTATACTTGGGTTTGGGTGCATATCTCTGTTTTCTTCATTCGCCACTACTTCCAATGTTGTATTTAGTATACTCGTATTTCAGGACATATATACCAATAGGTATCAAGTCCTCTTTGTTATGTGATAACCTTTGAACACAACTTATTTTTGTATTATGTATATTTGTCATATAACAATACAACTATTTGAATTTGAATTTGAAAACAAATTGAAATATAATCGAACAGCCTGATAAGTAAATATGGGTGGAGATTATATCACAAATACGTGTGGTCAAATTATAAATTGATACTCTGAAGATGTGTTATTTTTTCGTGCGATATTTACTGCGTAAATATAGGTATGTAGATAAATAGACAATGGCAGTTATAATCATACAAGGAGAAAAGTTACAAGGAGAAAAGGAGAGAGGCAAAACGGAAAATTAGAGAAGCGAAAAAAGATGCAAACGAAAGGTGGGGCCAAAGGCTGAGTGAGAATTTTGAAGAACGAAAGAAGATGTTCTGGAAGGAGGTAAATAAAGTAAGGAAAGGAGGACAAAAGAGGGAAGAGTCAGTGAAAGATGAAAATGGAGAATTACTAGTGGAACCAGTTGAAGTGAGGAAAAGATATGCCGAGTATTTTGAATCTTTGTTAAATACAAGAGATGGAAGAGAAGCAGGTGATTGAAGCAGAGGTGGATGGAGATAGGTTACCCAGGCCACCCAGGTGGCAGGGAATGAATGAAAGGATTGAGGAAAATGAGGTGAAAGAAGCAGTGAAACAAATGAGAGCGGGAAAAGCAGAAGGTTTGGATGGTATTGCTGTGGAGTGTATAAAGAATGGTGGAGATGTGATAATAGATTGGTTGGTGAGACTTTTCAATGTGTGCTTTGCTGTGTCAATGGTACCAATAGACTGGAAGAGTGCATGTATTGTGCCGTTGTACAAGGGGAAGGGAGATCGGCAGGAGTGTTCAAGTTATAGAGGTATTAGTTTATTGTCAGTGGTTGGAAAGCTGTATGGCAGGGTGTTGATAGAGAGGATAATAAAGTGTACGGAAGTTGCAATAGGAGAAGAACAGTGCGGTTTTAGGAGGGGAAGAGGGTGCGTGGATCAGATGTTTGCAGTAAGACAGTTATGCGAGAAGTATTTAGAGAAGCATAAGGAGATATTTTGGGCTTTTATGGACTTGGAAAAAGCGTATGATCGTGTGGACCGTGAAGCAATGTGGAAGGTGTTAAGGATTTATGAAATAGGAGGAAATTTGTTAGAAGCAGTTAAGAGTTTTTATGAAGGGAGCAGAGCATGTGTGAGAGTAGGAAATGGTGAGTTGAGTGAATGGTTTGAGGTAAAGGTAGGTTTGCGACAGGGTTGTGTAATGTCACCATGGCTGTTTAATATGTTTATGGATGGTGTGGTGAGGGAGGTGAAAAGGAGAACTATGGGAAGAGGATTGGGTTTAGTAGGAAAGAATGGTAGAGATTGGGAGTTGAATCAGTTGCTGTTCGCTGATGACACAGCATTGGTGGCGGATTCTGATGAGAAACTGCAGCGGGTAGTCAAAGAGTTTGGTGTGGTTTGTGGAAGGAGGAAACTGAAGGTGAACGTCAATAAAAGTAAAGTAATGGTGTGTAATAGGGGAGAGCATAGGGTGAATCTAGATGTGAGGCTGGATGGGGAAATATTGGAACAAGTAGTGTTTTAAATATCTAGGAGGAACAATAAGCAGGAGTGGAGGTATGGAAGTGGAGGTAAAACAGAGAGTGTGTGAAGGAAGGAAAGTTTTCGGAGCAATGGGAAGTATGTGGAAGACGAGAAATCTCGGAGTGAAAGTAAAAAGTGCACTGTATCAAGGAATTGTTGTGCCAACAGTGATGTATGGGGCTGAGACATGGGCTCTGAAGAAAAAGGAGAAAAGAGGGCTGGATGTGATGGAGATGAGCTGCTTGAGGAGTATGTGTGGAGTTACTCGTAGAGACAGATTGAGGAATGAAGAGATACGTAGGAGAGTGGGGCAGCAGGAACATTTGTCAGCCAGAGTGGACAGAAGGGTGCTGAGCTGGTATGGTCATGTTGAACGAATGGGAGATGAAAGGCTTACAAAGAGAATATGTGAGTCAGGTACAAGGGGAGATAGAAGGGCAGGAAGACCCCCATTGATATGGAGAGACTGTGTAAGAAAGGCTTTGGATGATAGAGGAATGACTATAGATCAGGCAGGGGAAGTGGTGGTGGACAGGAGTGAATGGAGAATGCTTGTGAATAGTTGAGTGAACACGTGGTCATTTGGAGTAAGGGGTCGGGCGCAAGTTGGACTAGATAATAGTCCATCAGGCGCCTGGCCCGGGGAGACGATTAATATGAAGGGTGTGCCTGGAAGTGTGGTGGGAGGGCTTGTGGCTTTGGCTCCGCTGCATGTCTGCCTGCCGAGATCGGAACCTCTCCGGGTGGTCAGGGGCCGGGGGAGTGCTGGAGCGACCTTGGTAACCCTGGTCTCTGGGTCTTCTCCTGGGTGACCTGGATGTGTGAGAGTTTGTGTTTTTTATCTGTGTTTATTTTTTGTTTTATGTTGTTTTTGTGTTTTCCTGTTCTTGCTCTGTCTTGAGTCGGCTACCCCCAAAATGGGGATTGGGCCTGAGCATATAGATAGATAGATAGATAGATAGATAGATAGTTATAATCATTGTATAATTTCCGTTTCATTAATATTATATAATGAAATCGCTTGGTAGGTTAATATGGGTATGTTGATAACAAAGGGTTACGTAGGAAAACTAGCATCAACAGCTCTACTGATTCATACATGGCCATGAACCGTAGCCTACCTAAGGTTACCTAAGATTGTGTTCGTCACTCATCTAGTGGCATAGAGGAGCGCGCCGCCCCTCGTTCTGGGTGGTGATTTGGTGCAGCAGAATGTTCGAAGTGGCAGCACGCTCCCCTGCGAGCGTGCACCTTTTGAAGTTCAACATCGAGGGCTCTCTTAAAGTTATCTAACAAGACGCCCCTCATGTCTCTTACTCGCCGTGGGAGTTTTGTTGAAGACACGTGGTCCTCTGTGTGATAGCCAACCCTCTCGCAGAGAGCCCATAGCACCCGAGTTATTCATCCGGGGGATATCGCATTCCCAGCCTCTCCTATCACTGAATGTCATGACTATCGGGGTATGTAGGTTTGGTAGTAAACCCTCTGCGATTTCCGAAGTGTATATTATTTGGTAACGTTCTCTTCTACGGTCCAACGAGTACAGTTTCATTGTTCTTAAACGCTCCCAATAGTGTAGCTGGTTAACCAAGCGTATATGCGAAGTGAAATTCCTTTGTACACTTTCCAATTCATACATTTTACATGTTTCGTATGGGGACGTTAATACGCTACAGTATTCAAGCTGCGGTAGCACTAGAGATTTGAATAGCGTTATACTCAGAGCAGTTATACTCATTATATAATTTCCTTATTATTTGTATTATGTAATCAAAATCGAATAACTCGATTAGTAAATATGGTTAAAAGGATAAATATGTTTTGTACAGCTTCCCGTAACATTTAAGAACTGATGTTTTTTTATTTGTGATATTAACATTTGTATACAAGTGATTATGTTTTAAGTAACGAAATCTCAATTTTCATAATCCTTATTACATTTAGGTAAAATTAATATAAGTTAAGCCTAAAGTTGCCATAAAATCCAATTAAATTGCTTCACTGACTCTGTTCTAGATACAAAGCAAATTAGTTAGTCAAACTTTAATGTACCGGTAATCTACAGTACTTTCAAAAGTTCCATTCCTACGCTAGAATCAACATGTCCAAAGTATATGTACTGTACAGTCGGCCTCTATCTCTATCTATTGCCTGACGCCGTGATCCCCGAAGGAGTGGCCACGAACGAACCACCCCCATGAACCTCTGTCCGAAGACAGCGAGGACCGAGGACAGCCATGAACATAAATGTAGATCCGACAAGAACCAAAAATATTATTAAAGAGCGTTCCGTGAGTTCTAAAATAACAAATTTAAAGGTTTTCTATGCAAACGCTCTTAGCATACGCAATCAATTTTCAGATTTAGAGGAGCTAGTGTTCACAGAAAATTATGATGTGATTGGCATAACAGAATCTTGGCTCAATACAGAAGATAGAGACTTTTTAGCAGAGTATTCACTTCCCGGTTATGTTATGTTTGAGAAAAGCCGAATAAATCGAAATGGAGGTGGCGTTTTACTTTATATCAAAGAAAGTCTTAACCCTACCCTCTTGTCAAAACCTCAAATTGTGAACGTCGACACATCTTTTGTGATAATAAAGAATAATAAAGGTACACAAATAATACTTGCGTTAGTATACAGACCTCCAGCTCAATCAGTGCAAACTGACCGAGAAATTTACGAACAAATTGCAGATGTAAGTAACTCACAAGATACTGTAATTTTTGGCGACTTTAATTTACCTGTGACCAAGTGGGGCGATACTCTTACTTGACACTCCGGACATGACTTGTATACGTACTTGCAAGAGAGTTCGCTTTATCAATTTGTTCGAACGCCGACCCGTGGTAATAACGTTCTTGACATTGTACTTGCAACAAAAGAAGAATTGATAGAGAATTTGAATGTTGGTGATGAATTCAGTAACAGCGACCATCGTACGATAACTTTCACTTTAAAGTTCACTAGTAACGAACCAAATAGTAGCATCGAAAAAGTCCCTAATTTCAAGAAAGCAAACTTCCATAAACTTAGAGCTATGTTTAAAGAAACTGACTGAAGCTTTTTAATTAACAATAACGACATAAATACATCTTGGAAGTTATTCGAAACCACTTACCTAAACGCAGTGCAAGACTGCATACCATCGAAAATACGGCGTCCAGGCCATAATAATAAGCCCGAATGGTGTTTTAAAGATATTTCAAACTGCCTGCTTGCTAAAAAATTTGCTAATGATAGATTAAAATCCTAACAAAATGACGATGAACGGGTGAAATTTGTAGAGCTACGACTCAAAGCCAAAAAGTTAATTAAGCAAAGTAAAAAGACCTTAGAGTTACATATTGCGAATCAAAGTAAAACAAACCCGAAAGAATTCTATAGTTATATCAGAAAGAAAAAAGTAGTTACTTCAACTGTTGGACCGATAGTCGATGAAAATGGAGAATACACCAAAGACGAAGTACAAATTAGTAATGCCCTCAATACCTTCTTTGCATCAGTTTTTACAACAGAAGACCTCAGTGATATCCCTACACCATCGCCGATTCAGATTGATAATTCAGATGTTCTAAGCAATATCACCATTACAGAGAGAGAAGTATTGAATTGTTTAGATAAACTCAAGGTAAATAAAACGCCTGGACCTGATACAATCTCGCCTAGAGTTCTAAAGGAAGCTAAGGATGAGCTCTCCAAACCACTGACATTACTATTCAATAAATCCTTGCAGTCTGGAACTATACCTGATCAGTGGAAGCTAGCCGACGTAACACCGATATTCAAAAAAGGCAGCTAATCTCTACCCAGTAACTATCGTCCAATTAGCTTAACCTCAGTTGTATGTAAAATGCTAGAAACGGTCATATGAGACAGACTCGTAAATCACTTAGAGGAAAATAACATACTTAAAGATACTCAACACGGCTTTCGTAAAAAACGTTCCTGTTTAACAAATCTCTTAGACTTCTTCCACGATATCCTCAACCTCTACGATGAGAGTAAAGCTGTAGATATTATATACCTTGATTTTCAAAAGGCCTTTGACAAAGTTCCCCACAAACCTTTACTGCTAAAACTAAAAGCGCATGGAATACAAGACGGTGTGTTGAAATGGATAGAAAATTGGCTCAGCAACAGAAAGCAAAGAGTAGTCATAAACGGTAAGGCATCTAAATGGACCAATGTAAGTAGCGGGGTACCACAGGGATCGGTACTAGGACCAATTCTCTTTCTAATTTACATCAACGACATAGATGAGGGTCTCACCTGTACAATCTCAAAATTTGCTGACGATACAAAAATTGCAAATAGCGTACTATCAAAAGAACAAGTTGACGATATGCAACAGGCAGGTCATTTGAGCATAAATCCAAAGAAGTTATCCTAACCCTTTACAATTCCTTAGTCCGCCCTCTTCTGGAATACTGCGTTCAATCCTGGTGCCCTTATTACCAAAAAGATATAAACAAGCTAGAACGAGTTCAACGTAGAGTTACCAAAATGATACCTAGCCTAAAGAACAAACCATACGAAGAGCGTCTTAGAGAATTAAATCTATTTCCTTTAACCCAGCGCAGATTAAGAGGTGACTTAATTCAAGTGTTCAAAATCATCAAAGGCATCGACAATATGAACTGTAGTAAGTACTTCACTATCGACCAATCTAATTACACGCGGGGAAACGGTTGCAAAATTATTGGTAAATCTTTTAACTTGCACGAATCTAAGAATTTCTTCTTCAATCGAGTTGTCAACTTGTGGAATGGGCTTCCCCGAAACGTTATAGACTGCATCACCGTTGATTCATTTAAACTACGCCTAGACGAATATCTCGCATCAAACCTGCGACTGACTGCGTTTGTAAATGAATAACTTTATTTTATCCCCCCCTCAGATACTAACCCATCTGTCCTCTACTAACTTCCAAATCCTGCCACGGACATTAGTTCCAGGGCAGTAATTCCCTTTCCATTGTTCCCTTACCCACTCTAAACCACTGTTTGGACACTTGATCCTAAGTGTTTTGGAGGACAAGCAACCTAGAAGGGTCACTAGATCTGTCGTTGCTTGATTTCCTTTGTACTCCTTTGTACTCCTTTGTCCCCGGTCAGTCGACGCCCCTCCCCCCAACCAGCACCGCCTTCGTTCATATACTTCCTCACTCCATCCTTCCACCTCTCTTTCGGTCTACCTCTCCCTCTCTGTCCCTCCACCTCGCTCTCGTACACCCTCTTAGTCATTCTCTCGCTTTCCATACGGTTCCATATGGCCGAACCATCTCAAGTTGTTCCTTTTCACACTTTCCAGCACATCTACCTCCACACCACACCTCCTTCTTACTTCCTAATTAGTCTGTCTATCCTTCCTGTAACTCCGCTCGCACTTCTTAGGTAATTCATTTCCACTGCTCTCACTCTTGGTCTGAGTCTCTCAACCAACGTCCATGCTTCGCTTCCGTAAGTCAGTGTCGGGATTACCACACTGTCATGCAAGGACTTCTTCACTTCCATACTGACCACCCTATGTCTTGTAACTGCTTTCAGCGTTCCTACAACCGTCTTCCCCTGTTGTACCCTCTCCCGCACTTCTTCATCCATAGTCCCATCTTTACTCAACACACTGCCCAGATACTTAAAAGAGTTGACGATCTCCATAGCCTGACCGTTCAGCTTCACCTCACACTCTGTGACTTCACCCCTTTCGAAGACCATAACCTTGCTCTTCCCCGCATTTACCTTCAAATTCCGTTTTTCGCACACTGTTCCAACTCATTTACCAGACCCTGCAACTCCCATTCATTATCACTCATCAGAACGGTATCATCCGCAAACAGCAGTATAGGTAGCTTCCACTCAATTCCCTCCCTTTTCAGCGATACACCAACATCCACTGCTCTTGATAGTATTGCTTTCATGACTCCATCCATATATACAGTAAACAACCACGTGGAGATCACACACCCCTGTTTCAAACCAACATTCAGGTCAAGGAACTCGCTCTGCTCACTCTCCACAAGTACTGCCGCCTTTGCACCCTCATACATGTTCTTCACTGCTTTCAGCAACTTGCCATCTACTCCGTATATTCTAGGTACTTTCCACAAACATTCTCTATCCACTCTGTCATAGGCCTTCTCCAAGTCCATAAAGGCAACATACACCCTTTGTTTCTTCTCCAGATATTTCTCCACAACACAATT